>NIUQ01005555.1:0-10498 GCA_002796945.1 Plectus sambesii
ATTCACATAATGCAAATTAATCAACTCCACGGCGGATAAGTTTGACGGATCGTCCGATCTCTTTCTGAGTATTTCCACGATGAGGTATATGCAACTGATCGATCATTAAGAATTATGAATTGAAGGGTTGATAAAACTGTACCATTCAGTCAGTTCGGTCTTAATGCTCTCCTGCTTAAGATTCGTCTATATGAGGAATTTCCAAATTCGAAAACTCAAGGAATTTTGTACATCTACAGTCCTGTACTTGAGTACTGAAGAAAAGACAGCGCTGACTGTCCATTCAGTCTCCAGTAAAAGATAGGCAATCAACTGGTGACGAGCGGCAGCTGATGAGAACCCAAAAATTGGAAAAAATGAACGTGTGTTCATGGACACTCATTAAGTGAGCGGCGCGCAATACTTGGTAAAGTTCTTAGTGCTCGTTACTGCAAACAGCCGAAGACATGCCCACTCGGGCACACGCATCGTTTCGCTTATCGTCAATATTTCGCATAAGGTAATAATGGACCGTCTTTTTTGTACTGCTAACGAATAGGACCAAACCAAGAGCAAGCGATGGAAGAAGATGGAAGTTCTGAAAGAAAGGCTGTCCGCTTCGACGTCCCACAAATTCTTACTCCATATGACGTTATCTTTACTGCAAAAATTGTTTGCTTCGCTTAAACAAAGTCCTCAAATCATTCATCGAAGATATGGTCAAACTAGCCAGGCTCTCTTATTCACAAAAATTTTATTTTCACCTGCTTTTTTCACTGAACCTCGCTCTCCTTCATGAATCGTTCGAGGTAATTCTTTCACTCGTTCGTCATCATGTCGGCACAAATCATATCCGGTTGCACCTGCCAACGCCTGAAAGTGTCGTCAAGCGAGACAGTTCATTGCGAACAATTTTCTTGTCGAACATTATGTGACTAAATAAGTGACTAATCAGAATTTTTCTACCTGTGGTGTGCTAAAGTAATCTGCAGCGCTGCGGATTAACCTATTGTCACAGTGTATGAATAACTCGTGGTTCAGAATGAGTTGAAGATGATATTTTTTGAGTCAATAACTTCATTTCATTAAAAACAAAGAAGCGACCCGCAAAATTCTTCGCGTGAGACAAAACTCGGCCTTGCCCGATGAAAGTTTGGTCCTTTGAATACCCCAAACTCTACGTCGGCAGGCTTATTATTTACAAAAAAAATGAACAATTCGTCTACAAACGAAGCGTGGATGGATCGCATCGCGGCTGCAACAATCGCTTGCCTCTCACTGCCTGCCTTGGCAGTTTATATTCTTGTCGTGATCGTTATTGCCAACAATCCACAGAAATTCGCCAATAATTCTTACTACACATTATTGCTCTCATTGGCCCTAAGCGATTCGATTCTGCTGAGCCTTTACTGCTTTTACGCTGTTCCATGCACACTGATACAGGAAAACATTTTCGGCGCGAACTTTGATATTTTCATCGGCGTCGTTTTCAACATCGCGTACTTCTCATGCCTACCGTGTATTGCCGCCATAGGAGTCAACCGCTACTTCGCCGTTTGTCAATTTGTGTCCTATGATAGCACTTTCAATCGCAGAAATACCAGAATTGTGCTGGCGATTGTGTGGGCAATTGGAATAATCTTCGGATCGGGACAGGCCTTTCCCTGCTGCACATTGCGATTTTCGTACTACAATTACTCGTTTGCGTACGACATGACTAACTGGGGAAATGTTTACTTCCAATGGTTAGTTTTTTTTTGTACTCGTGACTTTGTTGGGCAAATGCGTGAATACCTGAGGCCGATTGGGGATGGTTTGATTTGAAATCTTGCGGTTGGAGATGTAGAGGGTGAACTGGATAATCCGCCGAAGGTTTTTATACCAAAGGGTTATGAGCGCCTATATCTTACCGTGGCGTGTGTCCATAAAATCCTTTATAGCAGAAGCTGGTTTCTCTGTGGAAATACCTGGTCAAAGCTCTATTCTGACGGGGTACGGCGTGTCTTGTTTCCTTGCTGAAGCAGTACAGGTGAAAGTGAAAGCGCAGCTGGGGACAGCAACTTTAAGATGAGCGAGTAATCGAAGAATGCAATTCGATTTCTCAGTCATCTGTAATGGAATAACTGATTCATCGATTTATACACAAATGCTTGAAAAGAAATCTTCATAAAATTATTTTATGACACGTTTTAGGTTCGATCGATTCCTGACTGTTTGCTCTTTCTTTGTTATATTCTTCTGCTACGTAGCGATCATTGTAAAACGACCGACAAAATTCGGGTCGACCGAAAATCGCTTGAACACTCTTCAACAAACTAAGCGGAAGAATGTTGAACGGAATCTCGCCCTTCAGTTCGGAGTTATTGTACTTATGCTCATCTTCGCAGGGCTCAGCTTTACAATCGTTCCTGAGCTCACGGCGAACCGATGGTTTATGCTGGTGGCTAGTGTACTATACATCGTTAACAACGGCTGTGGTCCGTTTGTTTATCTAATTTTCAATAGCACGATACGATCGCATTTCCTACAACTTTATTGCCGAAGCACTATTGAAGCTGACGGCAAGCCGGCTGGTTTAATGAAACTGGGAGCTGCTGTAAAAATTATTAATACTGCAAGACGGCTGAGCAACAAGGACAATAATAAAGTGAAAGAGTTGCGAGCTTCGAGGAAGAATACAACACTGACGAGAAGAGAGACAGTGATTCGTTGATTGACGGTTAATCCTCAGTAATTGTGGAGTTTTTTTGAGCTACAGCAGGTGGGCTTTATGACAAGCATGTTTGTCCGTTGATAGATACGCATGTTCATTTTGTATATTCTCAGACGCATTCGGAAAATTATGTGCAACTGGCGCATGCCTCACGCCGATTTTTACAGCGCAGTCCGCAAACTTTTACTGCGATAATTTCGCATATTTAGAAGTTAATGCTTATATTAAAACTGTAACCACATTGTATGAATGTTCGTGCTGTTCTCACTCATAAACATGTCCTACTTTGAGTCGCGAGTATACTACAAGATAGAATAAGAGACATCTAAGTGCAATCGATACAATTCAAACAATGTCTGTTTACTGGGCGCAATAAATTGAAATGTTGATGCTTTAAGGGTGGCATGCAAAATTTTGTGTCTACTTTGTTCATCAGCGACATAATGGTAGCAATGGCTGTGTGTAAAATTTGCATCGTAGTAAAGAGTTTTGCTGATTAAACAATGCAGTCGGTGTGCGCTACCTTGTAATATTGTCTTGATCTTTTAATATAGAGATGGATGGCAAACAACGAAATGGCTTTATTTTCAAACATTTTGCCTGCGCAATATTTGCATTAGTTAGGGCTTCTGTTAGACACGATATTGAATCTTTATTTTCCATCTATGATGTAAAACAATTAAAGCAGTCTGCCACGACAAAATGAGAGCAAACATAATTTAATACCCATCATAAAACATAAGAAAATGACCACCAAATAACATACAAATACCGCAATTAATAATTCTCAATCTATCATACACCTTCCTTTCAGTTCAAGGTTAATCATACTTCAAGATACTTCATAACCATAATGACTGCTTTCGCTGTGGCGGGAGTTAATGAGTAAATTAGCATGGAGTATGAAGTATTTGGTAATGACTGACTACACGCAAGTGAAGAACATTCAAATCGTGTAGAAACCGAAAACTGTTGCACGTTCAGAGGAAATGTACCAAAAACCAGTTTTCAATCAATAAGCACACAGCGAGCAAGAACCTGATTAACAAAACAAACAAATGCGCTTCAGTGCCAGAAAGTTTAGGATGATATCACATGTACAACAAGTTTTGGCACTAGGTAGAAAACAGGCGTCCAACGAGATGCCTGCCCTTCCGCCAACGTTGCTAAAGATAACTATTCTAAAATAGGTTTGCATCCCTAGGCACCTTAGACCTTCCAAATAAATACCCTCACACTTAACTGTACACACATGCACTCCTGCAGATACAGTTTTGATAAAGGAGCTGCGTGGTCTGCACATTGTACACACTACTTATCCCTTTTCTCCTTCATTGAACGGTTCACTTCAGACTAAACCGAGCCTAGCAAAAAGTGTCCAAGTAAGTCTGCGACAAGCGCAGCAACGGCGCCAGAGACGGGTAGAGTAACAAGCCAAGAGATGATGATGTCTCTGAATTTGGTCCACGAAACTCCGCTAAGTGTACCGGTGCGCGTGAGTCCGACGAAAACAACAGCGCCAACTGCGCAGTGAGTTGTGCTCACTGGAATCCCAAGCTTGCTGGCGATCAGTGTCGTAAATGCTGCACCTAGTTCGACTGCGAAACCGCTGAAAGAAATTTGTTTAATAATCATTTTAAGGCTGAACTATTGTCAGTAGAGTATTAATAAGGGTAGTTCGATACCTGGGTGCCGTGACTTCCGTAATTTCTTTGCCGAGCGTTTTGATGACGCGATGGCCAAGCATGACGAGACCAATAACTTGACCGATAGCACCAAAAAGAATCAAAAGTTCAATGTCCAGCCGATCCGCAGAAGGCGTCGAGGCCAAACCGGTCTTATACGACATCCACATGCCCACCAGCGGGCCAACTGCATTTCTAAATTCCGAGCTTATTCAAATAACTGCTCTGTCTCCAATGTGACATTCCAATAATAATGCGAACAAGTGACAAATTCTTAATGCATTCTCAATTATGTCACAACAAGTTTGAATCATATTTCTGAAATTTTAAAATTTTTATTCGATGCGCTAAATATCTATGTGTCATTTTTTCTACGTAAAATACAAAATGAACCGGTTTCGACATCATTTACATTTCCGTTCGCATATCAAAAGGATTGCTCGATACTGTTCGTTACAAACCGTGATATTTAATGCATTTTAGCGGTTTGCTCGCTTACGCGGTGTCATTCGATCCGTGACTGAACATGAGGAAGCTTGCGGAGAGAATCTGGAGCAAATTGAACACTTCGATTGCTTTTCTATCCTCTTTGACCGGCATAATGAGTAACTGGCACTTAAAAAGAGGTGATTATAGTCTAGAGCAACATAGACATTCAGTAATGCTAGGCTTGGATTAGGGGATCTCCGAGACTCTGGAACACATGGAAACCTCGGATTTTCAATCTCCTCCCAAAATCTCTGTTTTGGTCATTTGAATTCATCCGAACAAAACGCAATATCAGGTACAGATTTTTACGTTAAATGCGCTAACATTGCGTAGCAAGCATACTCTTCTTCATTGATCAACGGAGCAAATGAGGCGGACGAGACCAGTCCGCTAGAATTCCATTTCTAAGTACTGCGAAAAGTAAGAATCGCCAGAATGCGGAGCCGCCGTCGGTCACAAAAAAGAGATGAAAAAGTTTATGCCCCGAGAGGGAATCGAACCCTCGACCTTCAGATTATGAGACTGACGCGCTAACCGACTGCGCTACCAAGGCACGCACAAAGGTACAAGAATTCATTTTCTACCTCCTCATAGTGAGGACTATTTGTAAAGACTTTTCTGATTAGCCTGAATTTTGCCTCATAATCAAGGACAATATGATGCAGTGGAAAGAGAGGCAATCTACATGGGCATAATTTTGGCTTAGACGCGCAATAACGGTCACATTATGTCTATTGCAACAAAATGTACAACATTATCACATGTAACACCTGATCAACAAGTAGCAAAAAAAGTCTCCCACAGACCTCAAATTATCGCGATGTTCACGAGTGACAAAGCTACAACTGCGAAAAGTGGGTGACAAACTGATCTATTGGAATTTCAAATATCGTAAATAGAGCAGTGTTCCCCCCTCGTCCCCTTTACCGAAAACCCTACCGCATTCGAGTGGTTTCCCACGAACTCATCAGCATCTTCTTCTCTAAGTTGTTCTTTGGCTTCTTCGTTGTTCGGCCTATCCAGCTCGGTGTTCTTTGCGATGTCTGAAAAATGTTGGGCTCGTGTTGTTACACAGTATAATTTAAAATGTATTCGTGTGAAGCTTGCTAATATAGCTTTACATAGTACGATGTCATATGATACAGAAGGTTAAAGTGGATCACATCTTCGTACGAATTTGGAAACATCGGCGAGATCGATCAAATACCTAAATCGACACTGGCTCAATGAAGTAAGATATCAAAATGCAAAATACTAACAGTGGTTTTAAAACTGGCATCCACGATGTCGAAAATGTCAGTAAAGATGACGTCATAGTTTTGCAGTATATTTATGAGCAAAACTGGCTTATGGTTCAATACAGAATGAACGAAACCTTACTAGTTATTCATTTAGCCTTTCTTTCATAAAAAGACTTACCTCCACTTAAATCGTAGGGAATTATCCAGCGCTGATTCAACGCGTCCTTCGAAGTATTTGCCATTTCTCTCTCATATACTGCAAAGTGGGTGATATTTGTCGCGAAAAGCGAGTTAACCGTTCGTTAGGGATATAGATCTGAGCAAATGCGCAAACCCCTTTTTCCATAAATGTAGTCAGACAGCAAGCGACTGATTGCAAATAGGACGCAATCAAGGGAGACCGCAAAAAACCAATAGGAAGTCCCGCGCGGCAAACTATCCTAAGACCAGCGTGGGCACTCGCTGGTTAGAGACCAGTGAGAGATCGCTGCGCTCACTAGAATTGTCTCGCTCACGGTATTACACATTGTATCAACGTGTCAGCTATATATCTATATCAAGTAGAAGATAAAGAGCTTTTGTGAAAGAAAAGCGAAGTACATAACATCTTCACAACAATATTTCGAAGGAAACCCTTAAAAATAACTCAAGGATGTACGACTAAAGCGATGGTCACAATGCAGCAACATTTTGTAGCCGGAACACAATTGTGGCCCGGCTACAAAATGTTGCCGCATTGCGACCGCCACTTAATAGTCGCAGTAGATTACAGCAATCAGGACGTTTTTCAATTACTTTCAAGATTTGAGGAAATTTGTGTTCAAAGTTGTGATATGGTATAGCGCAATATCGGCGCTAATTGCGGTTCAGGCCAAATACGTCCTCATACATCGGCGAAAATTTTCCCCTCAAAATGGAGGAAGCGTGCCATACCTTCTTCAATAATGATGAAGACGGTTAAGCTGGTCGGCAGATACCACTCAATTAAGAAATATTATCATGTTCAGAAGTCAGTGAGATTACTAGGAAATGACCATGGGAAATTTGCTTCAGGGAAAAGTGAAGGATTGTACCTTTTATCCTAATTTTTGACGAGTTTAAAACTAAGAAATTTAGAGCGGTTAAAGCTCCAAGCCCTATGCGATGCTCGCTTATTTTTTAATAAGGCACTTTGCTTTTACCTGATACAAGTTGCAAGTTTTGCTTTGTTAGTTGTTTGATTAGTGTACGTACCATTCAACGCACGACGACGAATCCAGCCTTCAAATGCAAAATGGATGAGCAAGGCGACCACGATTCCAATCGCATTGCTAATGATAAATGCCAACCACCAAGAGATTTCATTGAAGTACAAGTCTAAATTTCAGCTTCATTATAATTCTTTTTAGTTGTTGATGATGAAATTAAATTGTGACAATGGTAAAACATGAAATATCGACGATGGACGGCATCTCACCTTTCAAGCTCAAGACCTTGTAAAATATTATTCAATTATGAACTTTGTCATTAGGATCGCCAAAATTTCACAGTAAAATAAAGATTAAGCTGCAATACTGCGTGTCGAAATCGAAGAACAAGGCTACAATTTCACTTCAAAATAATCACCTGTTATTTGAAATATTAAACATGATATTTGCTTCTTAGTTTTACACACTAAAAAAGAAAAGAGTAGAAAGCCATTTTGAAATCTGCATGATAGAAGTGTAGCAATTATATGATCGAATAGCATGCGAAACCTAGGTTTCCAGTCGAAACTCACATTTTGAGCCGCCATAAAATACGGTGAACATGTTGACTGCGAGCGTAAACCAGAAGAAAACGGGAACTATCTTGAGCGCTGCCTCGAATGGATCTCGACGATGCATGACAGCAAATCTGATGATTACGTAAAATATGCTACCAAAGGCGCCCGCAATCAGCGGTGACGCCACCCATGACAAGACTAAAATTTATAGCATTTTGAGAATTAGTATCAGAACTCGGTTGTTCCAAGCGTTTAGGGATAAACGCCTATCTGTTCTCAACTAGCTTTATGGCAATATACATGTTGATCGTATGCACACGTACTCAAAGAGCGGGAAAGCGATAGTGAAAGATGAATTTTTTCCAATAAGGTTACGAAATTTCCACCATTGAAAAGTATTCACCTCACTCAATCATTCATGGCCTCACAATCTTCCTCTCAGAAAGCTTAAAATTCACTGAATTTAAAAGGTAAATTCAAAATTAAGAAACATGGAAAGTCAATATACCGATGCTGATAAGACGCGTCCATCGAATACTACTGGCATCTCTGAGTACGAGAGAGAATCCAATGCTAGCGCCAACAATACTGTGTGCAGCGGAAACTGGCAATTTGGTTACGCTGGCCAAGATCAACCAAAATGCTGCTCCCGTCAACGCTCCCAACTCGCCCACCATGTAATCGGCAGAAGTATACGTTGTGCAGTCGCTACTCTAAAAAGTAATATTATACAGTAGGCGCAAGCATAAGGATTTATTTTCTTCAACAGAAACCCACTGCCAACTTCACTAAACTTTTGTATTCTAAACTATTGCTACAACAATTGCGGAAAACGCGGCGATTGATCAGGCGTGACTTCATGGGGAGAATATTTTTGTTGTCCCTAAATTATCGTAACCGCGTGATGACCGCTGTATTTGCGTGCTGTCATTCAAACTATCCTGAAAAAAGGGCCTATTGAAACGGGGGGCACAATTGTAAGTGTACTATTTTTGACATATACAGTAGACAGTGAAAAAATGGAAACCTGATTGACGATAGCACTCTGATTGCAGCTGGCAACAAGCGAATAGGAGCCGGTCGTTTTGTTATATTGCGAATGGACATTGTAGATATCGATGTGAAAGATATCTTTACTGATCGTTTCCGTCACTTTGTAGCCTGAAATGAGGACGATTTAACGGGAGAAAATCGCAACGCATTTGAGACTGGGAGCTTTCGACATGAGCTAAGAAACGGAGATGACCTCAAGTCTTTGAGAAACGGTAATGCCCCGGAGTATTTCATAAACTTTGATCAATCCCGCTGATTAACGTAAAAAATGAAATATCCGGGATTGGCTAAAACCGGAAAATCAGGAATTGATCGTCCCTTCGACAAATTGGCCTCCACTTTACCTACTATCGCGCAATAAAAGCCGTCCATAAGTGGGTAAAAATGAACATGGATGGTACACCTGCGCAAGGAGGAACCATCTCAAACTCTTTTGATGTTTTGCATATCATTTCCCCAACAGCACGCACCCTCTTTCTCCATGCTCGCATATATTCTTCTTTGTGTAAAATAGCCCCATACTCTCCTTAAAAATATTCAAACTGATTTCATGCCTAGTAAAAGAGCGCCGAGCGTATTGAGGATCGCCGACAGTACATAGGCGTGCCATAGGCGAAGGACGCCAGAGCCGACGGATGTACCATAGGCGTTGGCAACGTCGTTGGCGCCCATGCCGAAAGCGACGAGAAAGCTGAATATGAAGCCGGCAATCAGCATCCATTCCACCTGACTCATCCAACCGGGATCGTACAGCAAGTTCATTTTCGCTGCAAAATAAATCATGAAATTTTGCCTTCTGATTCTCCTATCTGCAGCTATTACGTTAATATTATATTATATGATGTTAGTGTATTTCTGATGGGACGAAGGAGCTTAAAACGTCCCAAAAATAATAAGTTCACCATCCTAAACAGTGAAGATTACTACTAAAAAAACTGAAATATATAGTTTTTAATCAGCATTCTTAGAGACGAAATTTGCATAAATAAAAATTGAAATTTCGCCCATGCGCTCATACGGGTAAAGACGTATATGATACACGGTGAAGCCCTATTGCTCCTGCAACTACTGAACTATCACAAAACTTTAAAAGGTGATAATATTACCACTTTCCGTCTGATGGTTTTTAGTCCTTCAGTCGCCGATATTTCTTGGAGATGCAAATCAAGGCTTCTAAAAGACGAGTAAAAGTAATTAGCCGTACGATTTAAAGGGGAACTCTGGTGAAAAATTATTTTTTGATATGTTGTCAAGTCAAACACGCTGATCATCGCTGCACATTCAGTTTTTTCAGATTCGACTCCCTTAAAAAGTTATAACCCCCTAAAAATTGGTCGACGAGCATTGGCTTGGAAAGGAAACTACCGCACTGCCGTTTGCTGAGCACTTCGTTACGAGACCACGCGCTACGCTGTGAAGTGCTACGAAATACGCGCTGTGTAAAATGATATGCAGTCAAGAGATTCAAAAAATTGAATATATGCAAATATTTAGTGTTATATTTTGCGACGTTGCGCCAACTTATCCGCCAAAATATAACACTAAAAATTTGCATATGTTCAATTTTTTCAATCTCTAGACCGGATACCATTTT
>NIUQ01005556.1:0-10481 GCA_002796945.1 Plectus sambesii
GATGTTCTCTCGGGTGCTCGAGGTGATGAGCGTCTTCGAGGAGCTCAACAACTTCACCGGTCTCGTCGCCTTCTACTCGGCGCTCAACTCCAGCTCCGTTTACCGCCTCAAGGCTTGTTGGGAGGTTTGTCCATTTCTGTCGCCCTGCACGCTCTTTAATACCTGGGAGATAGAAACTTCTGGAATATTCCATTTCCTCTTTAATAAGGAAAATTTCCAAACCAAGTCGGACACTTTTTAAATCAAAAAGGATATTTTTATAGTTGAGCTAATACGGAAAGGTCCTTTTTGATTTTTAAAGTGTCCGACTTGGTTTGGAAAATGTCCTTATTTAAGTGGAAATGGTATATTATGCAGATTTAAGAATGTTTCATTCGGTCTCCTATATACACCATCATTTATCATAATTCGTCACCTTTGCACTCAATTTCTTCACCCTTTCAATCAATCAGAACGGTAGTGTAAAGAAATGGAATACCAGAGTGCCGAATTATGATGAAAGGTGGTGTATGACTGAGAATCATACAGAGAGTTTTGGGCGATTAATAACCATAAACCGCCGCTTTCAGAAGTTGGACCGCGAGAAGCAAGCATCTTACAGTCGTTTCAAGAGTCTTTGCAACCCTCACTGGACTGAGATGATTGAACGATTGCGGTCGATCAATCCGCCCTGCGTGCCATTTTTCGGTGATTGCAATTTTCATATTTGTTTGTCTGCAAAGGTCAGCAGCAAAATGCGATGAACTTCGTTTATATCGGTTTTGTTTATAACGGTAATTCATTTATACCGATCAAAACACGCCAATCCTCCGATGACCGATATAAACGAGTTCCACTGTATTAATAATAGTTTGATCGTTGCTTCTTCAAGCCTTAGGGAATTTTCACTGTATCTGTGATAGTTGACAATGATATAGGGGAAATTTTTCTATCAGTAACGAGCGTCGAGACCGAATACCGTAGAACGCCAAATTTAGCCTATCTTTAGCACGCAGCACGTCAAGGAAAGTCTCAGGAAAGACTGTTTTGCCGTTACTCAGTGAAAAATTTCCCCTATAACTAATGGAATTAATGGAATTTCAGGACATTATTTATCGCGCATCTTCTTTTTCGAAGAAGGTAACAGCACCTTTGTTAGCCACCCTGACGAAGAATTGAACCATGATCAGGTAACTGTTTGATGAAGATACAATTTATGAATAACTGTGGGATATCTTTGATCGCTTTGATTTGCAACTCAAATTTCTCCACTGAAAATTTCTACCTCATAATTTATCTGTTCAAAAGATTGACGTATTTAATTGAACAGCATATAATTATTTAATTGGTCACTTCATTCAAAATGATCAAAGTGATCAATTTACACTCTGTTTATACTGATAAGCGCACCTTAAATGAAATGTTGCATCCACAACGTACGATAAATTTTAGCAAAATTCGGATTCGGTGTCAATAGCGGCGAGCAAGCAGCCATTGGTCTCCTTCACAAAATGCCGAAAGATCGCCAGCATCATCGCCGATATTCAGATGTACCAAAACCAGCCCTATGCTCTTCAAATCGAGCCTTCAATTAGGGTTAGTCCTCACTTTATCTTTCTTTTTCAGGGACCTCGCCATAGGACGTAGTTAATGCATTGCAATATTTGGAGTCTGACCTTTGAAAGTTTGCTCAATGTAGCGATGACGAATGAATGCTGTTTGCCTGAAGAGTGTTGAGTTGGAATGATTGATTGATTTTTGCAGCAAGTTGGACGTAATAGAGTAATATGTATGCTTCGATTGATGATTTTGCATGTTAGCAATACTTTAATCGACAACCGGTTTCAATGTCATGGCTATATATATATCATTTTCAGTGTTAATCGGATACTTTGTTTAAAAATAAATGCAAAAATTATCCTAAATGCTACAAAAAGTATCCAGTTTAAACTTAAAATGGTATATTGAAGCCTGTGACTCAGTGTCTAACGAGTCCTAGTGTGTTACAACCCCATGCTGGCAGGTTTGAGAACAGCACTACTGCGGTCTTTTTCATAAAGCTGTTTCAATTAGAATTGTGAGAAATGTAGCCGCGAGTCAGCTGTTGAGTGCGTGAGAAATTGGTCGGAGCAGATCGGACATAGCTCTTCCTCAGCTTTAGTTGTTGCAGTTGTAACTGAAATAGTTGTATGAAAGGTCCCCTCTGGATTCTGCAGCGGTGTTTCAGTTTCATGTGATAGAAAAGCGCCTATACGCTTAGCGTTTTTTTGTGAGAGGACTGCCTCAAGCCTTATCCCGCGCTGCTTTTTATCTTCGTCCATTTCTTTAAATAATTTGATCTCCAGGCTAATAAGCGCCTGTAGAGCTCAAATAACGATTATTGAATGAATCATCGCTGCAAGGCTGAAATTTGTTAGCGCGTTGTCCTTTGTCAAAATATGGACTGTTAAGGGGAAGGTGTTAAAGGAAGATGCACTGAGACTTGGCACCGTCGTAGTCTCAACTGACTTTAATCTGAATATAGTGCCTTGCGGCTATCAATAGTTATTTGCGACTCTCTCAGCTGTAAAGCTGGAGACTATTAGCGCTGCATCGGAAATCACAACCTCAGACTGAACGGTGACTCATGCGGTATTTTTGAGTCGAACGTTGATGTTTCTCTCGTCAACAAACGCACGCCCTCAAAGTTGCTTGGAAACCCGCGGGTAGCTGTCGCTAAAGATGGACGCACTCTGGTCGATGTTTGTTTGGGTAGTCATCGCCGCGGGCTTGCGCTCTCTAATTCAATCCTGGATGGGCGGGGGTGGCGCAGTGATGCGGCTACCGCTACTGCTACTTTGCTGCGCGTTCGGCGGTCGCTTTCATCGATTTGAAGATGCTAAGCAGTACAGAGTAAAGTTCAGCGATTGCTGCAGGAATACACCAACGATCCTAATTTGTGTTTTTTTGTATTCCCAGTTCTCCCGCAGGTATTAGGGGTTCATGACGGTGCTGTGGGGTCTCAATGGGTGTGCTTATTCAGCGAATAATGTCCTAAACATGCACTAATGCAAGAGAGCGATCGGAACGCAAATGCTCTGCGAGCAAACAATACATCAAGTGACTGATCAGATGAATCTTAGTCGACTATTGTGACTGCGCGGTGTGAGAGTATTGGACCGTATCAACAAGGTTGATCATTTGTATTGCTACCCAATCACTTAGCGCTCAGAACTATACGAGCCATCTCACTTTAAGCGCGCACATCCTAGTGGGTGATTGAACTTGAGTTTGTATTTTGCAGTTCGCTTAGAACGCTTTCATTCGCAAAGGCGGCGGCGATTTTGTTGACCATTTATGGTCGTGCACATACAGTTGAATTCGTTTACACCGGTATATGGGGGACCGGCAGGTTTTGACCGGTATAAGCAAGATCTCGGTAGAAGCCAACTTGTTTAAATAGGGAGAGATAAACTCTAGACCGACAATCTCGACCGGTATAAGCGAAATATCAGTATAAGCGATACTGCTATTAACGAATTCTATTGTACAGCTGTAGTAGCAATCGAACACACAAATTTCCTTCAATCAGCGCATGCTGCATTTCCGCTTTGCAAGCGTCGGCTTTATCAGTCAAATCCAATGCAGTCGCTCGCACGCGTCCGGAATCATGCATGAATAGACGGGTGGGTGGGTGTCAATAAATCTGCGCGAGTGTGACGGTGGGAAAATGGATCGGTTGACGCATTCGGCCGATTTCGCGTTTGCCGGCTGCCGTAACGGCTCGTCAAACTGATACTAGCCAGTCGACTTAAATGACGCGTGCTTTAAAAATAGACTTGCGAGATCAGACTTGCGGAATCAAGTGGGGTCGCCGACTTTAGATGCTTCTTGAAGACTGCGTCATAGCTCCCTACCGCGCTATTTTCAGCATTTGCCGATCAGTAATGAGAGAGCGAGTCAGGCACCGTAGTTGGCACAGATGAACTCGCTTTCTTGTGCTTGAACATTATTTTCACCAAGAATGATAGCTCTTTCTTGTTTTTTAGGTGCGTGAACTGGTAGAAAGAAGCGCTATCGGCTTCGAAGCAGTTTGTGTTATTCAGTCTAAGATTACTTGTTACTGATAGGCAAATTTCAACTGTAAATGTTAGGGTCATATGGTTGTTCCCTCCGCAGTCTCATCGTACTTGTCGCGAAATGTGAGAATACGAAATATTGCAAAACTCGCTGTTATGAACGCATGTTTGGCGTTGATTGTTCAGGCGGCGTTCATACTGATGTATCCATGGGATCCCCTCGGATTGACGTAACCAATTGTCGGATTTATACATGTGACAGCGGTGAACTGGTTGGGAACTATATGACGCAGACTTTGCTGACGTTCATTGTCATTGGTCGATCAACCTTCATCAATCTCAAATTTTGTAAACAATTTTAGATAGTAGTTTCGCGATGCAACCACGGTGCGCAATTCTCAATGAGTGCTTAGTATTGGGCAATTCAAATTTGCAATAAGTGAGAGTAAAAAGCGGACTTCTCAGAGTGGGACTCGAACCCGCGACTTTGGATGCACGTTGGATTCTCTTTCGGACCACTGAGCTACTCGACGCTCTCACGACTTTCAGATTAGGCGGAAAATTATGAGCGACGCAAATGCGTCATTTTATTGTCGCATTATGCCGTTTCACTGCAATTAGTGATACATTTGAGATGGACTGCTGTCGACTGTTGCAGGATGTCTGTAAAGGGCAAACTGAGGGAAAGGTGAAATGTTATAAAGTTCCTTTATGCTCTACGAATGACCAAGAATATGGAATCACCACTTTATGAGTTCTTTCTAATAATAGCATAAAGTGTCTTAATCGCGATTCGCATTTACTGTAACCAGCCCTAAATAGTTGTATATGAATGAGTAGTGGAAGCAATATCGTGAAACGATGGTCTTTGTCGAAGCACAGTCGAAGGCCCATTGACGGATTAGCCATTCTCCCCACGTCCCAATGGTGTTTCTGCTGGAATAATTCGAGAAAATTCTCTTCCGTGACAGACGGCTCGTCTAAAGTGCAATACGTCGGGATGGGTAAATGACACCATCCGGCGGCCAAAAAATTGTCCGCCGCTTTCGTATTTGGGTTGGGGACGTTGGGTGCGCTCGTGGGCGTACGTCCGTTCACGTTCGTCGATTGGCAACCGACGCGGCACGCCGCCATTGAATCCCGTCAACATTGCGCTCAACTGCGAAATGCAATATTGAGCCGGCGCCTGCGTCGGTCCGATTTCGTGAATGGGCATTGATTGGCTTTGTGCGTGTGGGCGCGGAGGCTTTACGTTAGCCGAGTTCTGTAGCAGGCCTTTTTATTGGACAATTGCCATGCGCCGTTCGTTTTCGAACGAGCGTCTATAGTCAATAGTGTTCCATTAGTAACAAGGAATCTCGCCAGGCACCGTAGTTGACTTAGACGAGCTCGCTTTTCGGTGCCTGAACACCGTTTTTCATCAGGAATTAAAGTCATTTTTGGTTTTTCCGACCGATCACCGTCCTTGTAATGCCGCAGTTCTGCAGATGGAGCAGTTGTATGAAATAGGTCCCAGATGTCATAGCTGTTGGCGCTTTATGACTCCCTCGTGATCAGTTTCCGCCGCCTCAAGCAAATTTTCAGAATTGCGGAACTGCGAGTGCGGTGATCGGTCAGAAAACTAGAAATAACTGGTTGAAACCGGGAAATGACTAATCATTGCGCTTGTAATTTCTTATTTCTGTAAGTGCGACAGTTTTGTGAAATAGGTCCCAGCTGTCGTAGCTGTCGGCGCTTTATGACTCCCTCGTGAGCAGTTTCCGGCGCCTCAAGCAAATGAGCACCTCTACCTATTTTGTCGCTCCATCGAGGCGCTAACAAAGGCAGACGCCTCGTGCTCTCTCTAGTCCGAACTAAACACGTGCCTCGCTGTCTTTCGCGCGTGAGCTCTGACTCATAGATTGCGGTCCCGGTGCTAAAGCCAGCTAGGGTAATTGTAATGTGCTCATACGACTTATCTTCCGTTGCGTTGATTATTCGAGATATTTGCACGCGCGCTTAGTAATCGTAAAGAAATGTTTCTCCAATTTTTGCAAAGTTCTTGTAGCGTTATTTTATGTTTTTTTGTGCAAGGAAATCAGCGAATATCAAATAACATTGCTTTGTTACTATAACGATAGGTTATTTGGCGTAGGTTGGAGGAGCAATCAAGTAGCGATCAAACTTGTGCGTTGGCGGACAGCCTACGGGACGACATAATTGATTGACAGTCTCTCGAAATAATCGCGCGATGTTTGACAGATTGTCAACTACGTCGTTTACTATATTTGACCCTGCTAGATTAGGATGCGTTGATTAGGCTGCCTTGATTACGCGTGCATGACTCATGTGCGATAGACGAACGCCAAGGGAAGCGCGTGTTTACTCTTGTGGTCACCTGCTCTAGGCCGGGGCTTAGAGCAAGACACGATCGTGCGGAGTTTATTTGACGGCTCAAGTCATCGCCCGTAGCGTAATCGAGTTTACTTCTCGACGCTTCTAGTCGGGAGCTAGCACCGCCACGCCGCGTGCGACTACGTTGGACTCTACGTGCGGCTTTTTCATTCATAAAACGCGCTATCTACGCGTGGAGACTTTCTCTACCAGTCGTTCGACTGTGGGCGTACATTGTTTGTTTGCCTTTCGACGTTTATTGGCATCTTTTTGCGCTCTGTTGGCGTGGCGAATTGTGGCGGAGGAGAAAGAAGCCGATTCGCTTGTCGGCACTGAATCGTGTGGCTGAATTTTTTCGAGCCGCTTCGGTCACTAATCGGCTCGTCTCCGAGAAGAGAGAGAGAGAGAGAGAGGACAGTTCGCTCTGCGACACTTACCGACTCCCACTACTACGACCGCCGTGACTTTATTAACCCCGCGCCCTTTCTCCCCGACAAACATCTGGTTTGAAGGATTAATCCTTGAACTTTGCGAAGCCAATCTCGTCGCTATATTCACTTGCCGCTGAGACGTCGCAGACGACGCAATTAAAGCGTAGCAGGTCATTTCGGAAGGCCTGGTGGTTTGACAGTTCGCGCAGAGATCACTGATTTCTCATTTCTCCCTCGCCTCGAAGCGGTCTGCAACTGTTTTTGTCATGATCTCGGTGGACTATTGCGAGACGTCGCCGTTGCTGAAGATTGCGCCGAAGACAGGGAGATGGTCGTTGCCCCAACAAGCCAAGGTTGGTTATTTCCCACTATATTGTTAGTGTCTGGTTTTGGACTATGACGGTTGTCAATTTCTTGATGAATTTGCGGTTAAGAACGTTGCCTGTGTCATATTGCGCACTGTTGATTGAGGTTTTCAGCTGCGCGTTTGGATTGAGAGGACGGTAGACATTATCGCGGAATGTTTTTGGTTTGGTGGCTTGAATGTCTTGTGTATTTCCCGGTATTTTGAATGATTGCTGATTCGTGGTGATATGACTCGCGGTTAGCAACAATTGACGGTTCATTGCGCGAAGTTGGTGAGTAGGCGTAGCTGCCGTTTCAAACCGCGACGGAGCAAAGTGCTGAAGCTAGCAAAGGGTTACTAAACTTTACACGATAATTACGTTACCGTCCAACCAAAAGTACCTCCCCTCCTTAAGCACTACTTAGTGGTAAGTAAAACAATGCCGTTTGCACCGAAGCACCGCTTGGGTGGTGCATTTATCACCCCTGTCTGCGTGTTGTACATGAGCGCTGAGCGCAGTGTGTTGTTAAGCCCTACGTCGAAGTATTAGTTCCGCGTTGTCGTGGGGGTTTGTCTTCTTCACCAACAAAAAGTCCGTCAGGTGTCGGCGACTTTCGTCTACTGCGTTCTTGTCGTGCTGTTGCACCGCCGTGATGTTAGGCGCGAGTGCATCGACGTTTTTTGCCCTCTTGAGGAACCTGAAACGTCACATTTTCGAGCTTCTTTTAGCGCCTAGACCGCTTCTGAGAATTGTCTGCGGAGATCATTCCTTGCTCATTCTCAATGAAAGATCATATTATCTGCTATTTTTGAACTTGATCTTGCCAGTTACTTTGTAGCACAATTGCGTTTGAATGCTAGCCATTGACGTACACACTGAAGCCTCGGTGGATTTATGTTTTGCTAGCGCTTATGCTGCAAAGCCTCTGGCGTTTACGTTGCAAGGCTTCTTTAGTCCGTTGCACTCGAACCAGTGAGAGAGCATAACTCCCTCTGCGTGGGACGAAAGCATAACTACAGTCTAAATGACCCGATCAGTAACAAGAAGTCTTGAATAAGGCAGACAACTTTAAAAATTGTTTGCACTCCCTTCTATCAATACACGCTCATAAAAACCAAGAAACGATTCATTCTTGGTGGCAAACAGTGTTCAAGCCCCGAAAAGCGAGCAAATCTCTGCCAACTACGGTGCCTGACTAGCTTTCTTGTTACTGATCGAAAGGTTTTGACAAAAGTATCGGTTGAGCTTAGTGTGCATACAGTTGGGAGTGTAAGTGCAACGATGCATCTAGCTATTAGGCTGTTAGCCGCAGAGTGAACACCCACTTCTAATTATCATTTGGCAGGTGTCAGCTTGATGATTAAGAATGAATCAGGCGCCGGTTGTCAAGGCTACGAATCAACTGGTTAAAGATTGATGATTATTCTGTCTCATTGACTTTTGCGGTTTTGAACACCCAATGGCGTACTCGAAAGCGGTTCCCCTCCAACGAGATGCGAATGCTATAATTCTATGACTTATTAGCCAGGAGCACTTTGATTTGACGAAATTCGGCTTGTAGCTTAGTTGACGTCATCCAGAGGTTATGGATTTATGGAGTTTAGGATCAAATCAAATACGGCGATCGCGAAATTGAGGTGAAAAGAGTCTCGCTTAAGTCATACTAGCTACTTCTTTATCTCACTCATTGCATGGGTGTCAATGTACCTTTTCATAGCCTTTGAAAATAGAGAGGTGTGGGACGGTGAGGGCAGGTGTATAATCATTCTAATCGTTTATTTTAATCATTCATTTGATTAGATCGTTACTGTCGGCAGGTGTCCCTCCTACACGCATGGCAACGAGATGAAAGCAGAGATTAAACCGCTGATTCACGTTATTGCTGGCGAATCATGTGAGATCTCTTTGGGGACGGCCTCTCTAGGCGAGCTTTGGATTTAATCTGAGCTGCTGAAGTTGATCGGGAGGATTGGGGGCTACTTACACCCCAGACAGAATGTCATCATTTGCCTCAGGTGCAGAATACGTGTCACCGCGAGATGGCTATCTTTCTTGTTCGATTAGAATGTGCGAGCCAAGCAAACGGTCGCAGTTTCATTCCAGCATTATTTCTTCCAAATTGGAGTTACGAAATTCTCGCGCTTCTTAAGTTTACTTTATGTATACGCAGGTCTTTAATGACCCAAGCGCCTCCTTGCTCTGGGCACAACAATCCGTCGATAATGCGCGAAACAATCGGTCACTAGAAGGAGCAGAAGCGGCAGAGAGAGGGTGGTGCATCTCGGCGCTGTTCGCGCGGGGGCGATTGATTGCCCCGCCGGAAGGAATGCTACCAGCCGCTTCCGCTGCAACCAGAAACAACTTTTCTCTGCTTCGAATAGAGCTGGTGTCTTTGCACTGCCCTGACATCTTAGCGAGCGATAAATGATTGATCGTTAGGAGTCGGTCATTTACACTGCCTCTTTCATCTTAATTCGTCACGCTTTCATTCAATTGGAACACTAGTGGGACGAAATCGAATGTCGAGTTGACGAATTATGACGAAAGGCGGTGTGTGGCGTCATTAGATTTCCCTTCTCCGCTCCTCTTCTTTTTCTTCTGTGTTATCAGTCATCAAGCTTTCTTTGCGGCATTCCGTTAAGTCGAAGCGCGCGAGTGTGTCCGCCCACCGCCGCGCGCGTCTGCCGGCCGAAATATGCGCCGGTGACTTTTTTACTGACGAGTGTTCAGTTGCTCGCGCAGGTGTGGCCGATTTGAATATTGTCACACTTGGATTCTGTTCTACGGAAAGAACTTGCTGCGGTTTGATCCGCGGTTCAACCCAGCCGGTCGTCATGCGGTTTTTGAAGACTGTCAAGGTAAATGACTAATGCGAACTGTGATTACTTCCTGAATTCGATGGGTACAGTGGAAATCGTTTACGCAGATTAATGGGGGGCGGACAGGTTTTGACTGGTATGAGTGATTCACGGATACAATCGATTTTTACCCTGTAAAAAAGCATGGAAGGTCGAAAGTTCGGCACCGGCAAAATCTGACGGTTATAAGTGATTTCTACAGTAGCATGAATGGTTTGCGTTCGAATCATTTGCCCTCTATGGCTGTATGCTTTAGTGGCGATTAGCAAAAAGATTGTTTCTGTAAGCAACGACAGTAGGGCGCACAGTTGTCTGAAAAAGATACTTTTACACCTCACATTGACTATTTCCTGAATGAATCCAACGATTCGCATTTGTAACGCGTGTAAATTTTCTGAATGATCGATTCAATGAAACGTATTTATCCATTCTTAA
>NIUQ01005557.1:0-10506 GCA_002796945.1 Plectus sambesii
AATAAAATCTCGATATTTTGGACGTCGATATTTTGGACCGTCGATATTTTGGGCCTCGATATTTTGGTCTCTCGATATTTTCGACGTCGATATTTTCGACCGTCGATATTTTGGGCGTCGATATTTCGGCCTCGATATTTTGGGCGCCAATCGTCTCACTCTCACTATGAATCACTGTATTATGTAGTTGTTTCCTCGATAACTGTACCTGATAGAATAAACCATGAAACAGAGGAGACAACTAACAACAGAAGAACATTATTCAAAACAGACATTGAGTGTCCCATTTTTGTTTCTTTGTATACAAAAAATGAGTCAAAAGAGAAACCTTTCACCTTCTTTTTAATACCGAGAATGATTAAAAGCCAGTCTTTGCAGATGACTGCTAAACATGAAGAGGCTATGCTGGAAGGTGGAAGACGTTGAAGTATGACATCTTATAAATATTTTTCGCATCATCGTTTCTTTAAAAATGTAAAATTACTATTATCATAACCGCAACTTAATAAGAGTTGAAAGTTTCGAGTATAAATCGATCATGCAACACAGCTACAACACATTAAATCATGCCATCTAAAATGGGACATCATTTAAAAGGCTGTGCTAGCACCTTTGAAACAGAACGAAGACTAGTCAAGCAAGGTGTCCAAAAAAGACAAAGCATGCTGCATTTAAAATACCAAACTGCGCCAACCTAAATGCTGAGTGATTCGCCGGTCGTTTCAGATACTATAGGAAGTCGTAGTGATCATTGGATTTCCAAAGAGCGATTAAATTATCATTTAGGATTCTGAATACATAGACAATAACGTTTGCACCACTAAACGCAGAATTCACCCCTGTCATACTGTTGCAATCCTGCGATGTGAACCTCTGCAATTATGGATATTTGGTAAGCAAAAATATGGATAAGTGCTTATCTGTTCCAAAATGCGTTGTTTCATGTACAACTCTGCCTCCACATAGACTTCCTCTTTTCATTGACGACTTCATTCTACATCTATCAATATGCCATAACTGGATTTGACAGCTGCACCTAACGTACGCCGTCACGAAACATTCTGATGATTATCAGCATCCCGCGTGCAGTGCAAAAGAAAGAAAACCGGTAGCTAGTACCATTAGTTCAAATTTATTATGATCAGGAAGTGAAAACCCCGTCTGGCATTCTTGATCAAAAATCAGCTGTCACTTGTGGACATTCTCACTCGCGAACCAGATTTTGTTGGGGTGCGGCATATACAGGGTGGCCCATTAGTAACTACCCACCCCCTATAGCTTTTCATTGCGGTCACCAAATTCAATGAAATTTTACACACACGTACACAGGTGTATAATGTACATTTGAGCAAAGTTTCGGATTCATTCGAAACACTACACGCTTTCGGCACGTTTCTTAAATTTTACCGGTTGACGGTTGCACTCATTTGTCCACAAAATGTCAAAATGCACTCATTTACTTTCAGAACGATTTCTCCATAACTGCCTCACAGATTCTAGTGAAATTTTACACACACATAGAAGAAAGGTTTGGCTACAAAATGAGCAGTAGAAAATGATAATCTGTTCATTCTATGCTAAGATAATTAATCACAAAGCAAATGATATCAAAAACGCTGACAATCTTTCACTTTGGAATTAATTATCTCAGCCTACCATAGATATATTTTAAGGCAAATGTCGTACGGCCTTTGAATCTCTGAGTGGTTTAATGCATAGTTCGTGGTGGAACTGGAATTTTCGTTCTTTTATTTATACGTGCGGGCATGTTTAGTACAGACACTCTTGCTCAAAAAAGCGAAAAAATTGAGCATTCTATCGGCAACATCCTATTGGATCACAAAAGAGGAGTGTAAGTTCAGAGTAAAAGATGATGCGCGACACCGACTAGCCAGACAGACGCAGTTTTCAGCTAGACGTGGGGAAGTCGGCAGTATCCGGACAAGCCATAATTTGCATGGTGACAGTGTCATCACATTGGAAAGTTGACGTGCGGTCTTCATATGCGTAGGTATAGACGTGTTTGCAGTAGGCATTCAGAGTTGCCGTGAAGTCCGTTCCCTGTTGGACTCCGAGAGCCCGACAGCCAGCCGAATCATATCTAAAGCATATCATAATTTACAATAAAGGAGCGCATAAGTCACAGCGGATACTTGGTCTAACAGAGCATGTTATCCATTCAGAGCCGCTGGTTACGTCGAGCGAAATCGAGCGATCTACCCGTCATACAATAGTGCAACTTTCTGAGCTGAGTATCAAAACGATAATATGATATCAGTGCGGGTAGATGCTTGATTTTGCTCAACGTCCGCTGGCTGAGTAAAATGTCAGAGTGCCTCGGGGCTCATTTTGTAATTGCTAATTGTATTCGTCCCAAAGTATGATAACATGCATGCCATTATGGCACTGTCAATAGCCGAATTCTGATTACTTAATGATCTCAAACTCATATGCATATAAATAAAACTTACTGGTAAGGATAGCCGCTGTAGCGTACCCAGATATCCGGACAGCAGTACTTGATGCACTCGTTGGAATCGGGGGCCTTTCCGAGAACGGTGGTGCAATAGTCGCAACCACTGAGGCACGTATTGACCGATGATTCGTCTGTGCGCCTACATCCTAAATGGCTAAAGAGGTAAGTAAGTTCATCTCAAATCAACTTTACGTGTTGTATTATGTGCAGTATTTTGCAACCTTGGAAAGTCCGTAATTACAAAGAACTAATAAAATCCTCCATTTGGACGCGCATAAACTGCCCGCGGCCGTACGAATAACGCTGAAATAATTTTCTACCATTTGCTCGTGGACAGAAGGAATGATCGCCGTCGTCTATTTTACTTACGTACAGCGCGGATCGAAGTTTTTCAATAATTTTCTCATACTGTTAAATTCTCTGATTGGCCTGATCAGAGTTATAAGTTTGTTCGAAATACTGCGCGAATAGTATACACTAGCAATTGAACAACTGCAAAGACTGACCGGTTGCGTCGCATTGGAAGCGTCGATTGGCATGGGAGCCTTGATCCGAGCCGAAATGCTGCGCGAAATCAGCCGGTCCTTGCCATACCCACTCTTGGCCACCGACATTGTTTGCATTGAAAACGGTGCCGGTTGGGATGTTGTTTGCCGTACCGCCATCCGGACCCGGACCCGCACTGAATCCGCCGGAACCGTCCGGACACTGGGTCTTAAACAAGGGTAACATAGAGTTACACCACTGCTCGGTGGTCGGTCGTTTTTGAAAATTTATGATTATGTAACAAAATGATGAGTAACAGTTTAGTAGTCCCAGTCTCTTCCCCTTGCTGGGCCTATGATTGTTGTGGATTAAAAATATGAGCTAGGGGTAAGGGAGTAGGATACAAGCATCAGGATTTCAACATCTCTACCTCGGAGTAGATATTACGCTTTAAAAACTAAACCTAAACATTCATTCTGCTTATTAAAAACAATTTAATAGCTTCAATTGGCTTTGCTTTTGACTATCTTTGTCGAGACAACGGACTGCATCATCGTACAACTGGAGCAGAAAATTAGCAATGGTTCAAACATCGGAGTGAATCTACAGCATATGCCACAGCCGATAGTTATTAAATCGCTTACTACTTGAAATATTGCAAAATTTTTATCTAGTGTTCCCTGTAAATGTTAAAATGTAAATAAATTAGTTCATTACGTGGACGTTGAAGTCGCATCCTACCGCAGCGCACCAAAAAGGATTGTTGGGTTGGTTTGAATGAGAGCCGCAAACCCGCAGACCAACCGGGCTAATTGTCGTCCACGCATCAACCGCACTAAATCGTCGAATGAAAGCAAGAAAGAGCAAAAGCATTCCCAAAATTGCATTCAAAGGCTTTTTTCATGTAGACCAGTTGAAAAATAATTGTCCATTTTTTTATAATGGTCGCTTCATGTCAGTATAAAATTTGTTATGCATTATTTTACGTTTCGAAAATTTTGAGACAAGGTCTGAAAGATAGTATCGTACAATGTAGGTACAGTTAGCAGATAAGCTTTTTATTTATGCAACAGGATAAACCTAAAATTATTATACTTTAAACATGATTTAATTATTGGGCGGATCATTCAAACTCCTTATGAATTTACTCCGCGGCTCGGAATTGGTTATCAGTCCAATAAAGCAAATAAATATTGAATTTTTTTCAGGCAATACACCATGAATATACCCCAGGTGAGCGTTGACAGCATCTCCGTTATATTCAGTACGTCCATCAATAACATGATGGCCGATTCGCGGTGAAAAATGTTTGCAATGCGCTGGACTTCAACGATTAATGAATAATTAGGGTAAACCCAGGCGTTTTAATGCCTGACTCGGTTGGATACCGGCTCTTTAAGTATCGCTGGAAATGTTTGAAAACTAACCTCATATCGTACCAGACCTGGCCATTAGTATAGGTGAACTCGAAAAGAGAGTTACGCGCCGCAGAGTTACCCACTGTACACCCGCCGCCCAATTGGTTGCAGCCTGCAAAGCAACGTAAAGCTTCGATCAGAGAATGTTTAACACCCAGATATTTTTTGAAGCGCTTGAATTTGAGCAAGCAAAGTTCATAGGTTTGGCTCCAGTTCTGAGAATAGTATGATTTCAGGAGTAGTAATTGAGCAAGATGGATAGTAGGAGAACACCGAGAACGGCATCCTTTTACGTCAAATGTTTTTAGCCAGCTCTCAGGCTCCCGCAGTCCGCGATTCGACTCTGTTGGCTTTGGTTGGAATGATGAGAATTAGATTTCATCAGAAGCGATGACACTATCGCTTGAGGTAGTGTCGCCTCCGTATATTATAAATTTCACATTACCCAATTTTTCATTTACTTTTTAATATTATCGTCTTTCTATATGATCGATTATTTTCGAGCAAACTGTTCCTTTCTTTACTCTATAGAATTTCACTTTATGCTTCATCGGTAAAGTCGACCATGCGACAAATAAAGTACCTTGGCGCAGTGATGCGCAGTGATATTGCGCGAGCTTAACAAAGCAACTGAACCAAATAGGTTACTTGATTGCTATTTTTGGCGTTTATACACTTCGTTACGAAAACTTTCATAAATTTATCGACTTCTATAGGTTTATCGAAAGAAGAAAATATCAAAGCCGACTTGAGATTTTCGATTATAAGCTATATACTACTGAGATAATGTTGGCACGGGAAAGGTGCGAAGAGGGAGAAAGATGTCAGTTCAGTAATTCAGTTCCCTCGCCTTTGTCTTTATTAGCCAGTCAGTCACGAGATTGAAACTGTATTACCGTCAGCGAGCCATCCAGTCCCGCTAGTCCAATCTTGTCCACTTGGGAAATTTATCTTCATATCGCGTCCGCTCGCAACTTGGTAGTCTGGATTGCAGTTGCATTTGGCGTTGACGCAGTAGACGACACCGGCGTCGAGATTGTTGAAATTCTGGCGAATCTTATTGTAGCAGTCGACAATGCTGAAAATAGATTAAAAGCATAGAAGACAATTTTATGAGAAATTATTAATAGTATTGACAGTGACCATATTAAAAAGTGAAATTTTACCCCATTGGATCTGTTCCAGGCGTTAATACGCAGTCAATATTTGAGTACGGACAGCTGGGACGAGCAAACTGAGGAGTCGTCCTTCCTAAAAAGTAATTAGGCGAAATAGCGGTGGCGTAACTTCCAAACTGGAAAATGTCAATTCATTTTAATATTCGAATGCAAGCACAGGCAGGGTAGGGTGGGATTTTGAATACTTTAAGCTCTAAATCAACTCTAAGAGGACAATGCTGACATTTATGGAAAGGGAAGAGACATGCTTAACTCTTTTTATCATGATATTCTTGGAGATTTCCCAGATGGAATACAACTGTGCTCCACATCAATGCTCCAGTGCACACTAATTATGTACTTTCATTAAACGCGTCACATTTGACATGAAGAATTGGCAATGCTATTTTGAGAGACCCCCGCGAGAGCGCTGAGTTTCAACGTGATAAAAAAGCAACTTTTTAACAGTACTAAATGTGAAACAACACGCAACGAATACAAATTTTTGTTAGATCACAAGCTACGACGTCAAGAAAAGATCTAATGCAATAAAGTTGGAAAACGGAAGGAAGCTGTCACAGTTCTCCTTATATTTCTGCCCAAGAAACACTTGGATAAGCAACCCTAACTATTATGAAAGATTGAAATATTACCATCGAACTTGAACCAACGACTATCGGGACAATTATTGACCAAATGTACAACTCTTCCACCGCCGGGACAGCTGGCGACTCCGCTGTCGTAAGCTGGTCCCTTTGCTTGACCGCCGTTTATCAGCAGAAGTATCACCGCCAGCAAACCATAGTTCAGCGTCAGCGGCGTCATTGCCGAGTGAACGTTTTTAATAATTTCACTATAAACTGTGATTATTCGATCGAATTACTGATTAATATATTCTATATTGAGAAGGCGTGTATACTCTCAGAGCAGCGCGCCAAAGTGACGCAGAGGAAAGAAAAAACTCTTCAAAGAAAAGCAATCCCGCTGAGTAAATTGCGATTGAAGTTGTTATGTTATCGCTTTGAATTTTGGCTTAATATACCGTGGTGAACCTATCAGAGAAAGATAAGTTTAATAATAAATACAATGGAGCATGGGGTAGGATCTCCCAGTCCGACAATTTATTGAATTTTGTTTCATCAAAGTATTAATGGCGTGCAAGCTTACAACTTCCTATCGTTGAGCAAAGGTTATAGAGCAATATTCCCTAAAATGTACAGATCCATCGTTTTTTCAGTCGCAGTCCCATTTCAGAAAACAGATTCCCCAGGGAGCAAATTCACGTCAAGCTGGTGAAATTTTGTACAGTTCTGTGAAAGCTAAGCTCGTTTCGAAAATTTCTTTGAATTGAATTTTAACTAGCAGTCTTCAATGAGAAAATTCTGTATTTACGAGTCCTATGTACAGCTGAATATATCATACACATACACATGGAGGCAAATACAGCCCTAGAGAACTACAGAATTATGGAACGGCCCAAGTTTATACGTTGCCTAGCGCGCTACTTTTTTGCTAGCTATTTATCATTTGATAGCGACAGTGAGAGTTGACTAGCACCTACTTGATCTCTTTTAAACGCAAGCTATGGGTTGCGTCATTCAGTACAAAACTATGCGGTGGAATGTATTGATAAGGAAGGAATCGACAGTACTTGGTACTTTGGAGCTTTGTACAATAGTACAGGCCACATTTTAGGTTGCAAGCAAAGACCATCGAGCACTTATCTGTTGGTTTACCGCCCAACATACCGAAACGATCACAAATCGTCGGCAAACTGTAAACAAGCTATTCATAGGGGCAACAAAATTCAGTTTGACTTTTGCTCAAAAGTATGACTAAGCGTTTGTTTTGTGAGACTTCTGAAATCTTCAGTTTAAATGCACGTTTTGCAACAGCAAACTTGTGAAGGACCGAACAGGCCACAATGAAATTAGCGCTTGGCTCTCGAGGGTGCCCAAGTTCCATACTTAAAAGAAGATGGAACCACCCTTCTATTGAACAAACACTCTTTCCATAATCGCTAATTTCGTCGGGAATGACTCTCTCTGCAACTTCCCTAGTCGCCGTAGTCACCATCCAAAAGGATGTTTACATATCGTCTATTCTCTGTTTTACCAAATTTGAGCATACGCTATAGTATTCAATAAAAACCTTTCGTCAAACGATCCTGTATTGAACTTACATATAAAATAATCTAAACTGGTTAAGTGAAATCTGATACAAATAGATCCTTATTTGAAATTTTCTCCCAAAACTCATTCGAAATAGTTTTTCACGTTTTCATAGCGACTATTAACAGCGGAAGCACTGCATTTGCATTCGTGAATTTCAAGCGTCGATTATGAGTCGTGCTTCTCATGAGCGTCAGTTTTGGGAATCTTGCGTCTCTAGTGGCTGCTTCGTGCGTACTGCGTAAACTGTTGTTCTCCTCGTGTACAACCGTAGTTCAAGTCACCATTTTTTCAATACAGATTGATTTTATTACCATTTATTAAGTTGCAGTGCTTATAGATATGTGAACGGTAGAGTACATAGTTACTGTCACAATTACGGCGTTGCTCATTTATTAAGTCAGTTTGATTAGTGATTGTTAAAATACTTTCGCTCGAAAGTAAGCAGAAAATTGAGCATTCTATCGGCGAAATCCTACAAATTCACAAAACAAGTGTAAGCAAAGAATCAAAAATTGATTTGTGATGTTGTTGGACCAAGCAGAAGCAGTTTTCAGTCAGACGAGGGGAAGTCGGCATAATTGGGGCAGGCCATAATTTGCAAGCTAACTGAGGCTTTACATTGGAAAGTGGACGTATGATCTTCATAGGCGTAGGTATAGACATATTTGCAGTGGCTCTTCAAAGTCGCCGTGTAGTCTGTTCCTTGCTGAACTCCGAGAGCCCGGCAGCCAGCCGAATCATATCTGAAGTATGTCATAATTTGAAAAGAAGCACTCCTTAAATTATAATCGACTATTAAACTAGCAGAGCGTCGAACCCCCTTTATTTCTTCGTTTTCTTTCCTAGAAATACTTGCTTTACTCGTTATTTTCCATATGACTTGAGCATAGCTACTACTAAAGTAGCGCCCTTTTGCCTATAATTTACAGTTTGAATTATAAATTTTCTTGTATCAAACTGTACAGGACGAAATTTGCATATTTTTCAAACATTCTGAGGCATTATTTACAGATTATCCTTGTATGTAGCAACACTATTAATAATCTCTACACATGCTCCACAAAAACACTTCAAAGATATTGATTAACAAAATTTGATTTAATTTGTATAGGTTTAGGAACACGCAGATTATATAACTTACCGGTAAGGAAAACCGCGGTAGTTTCTCCAGATATCCGGACAACAGTATTTGATGCACTCATTGGAGCCGGTGTCGACCATAAAAGTGAGTCCGACTAAAAGTGAATCCGAATCACTTTTAGGCGACTAATAGTGAGTCCGACTCACTTTTAGCCGCTAATAGTGAANTCGGTGTCGACCATAAAAGTGAGTCCGACTAAAAGTGAATCCGAATCACTTTTAGGCGACTAATAGTGAGTCCGACTCACTTTTAGCCGCTAATAGTGAATCGGACTCACTTTTAGGTGAATAAAAGTGAGTCCGGTTGTCTAAAAGTGAGTCCCGCCAAGAATCGTTTATATTCCAAGCTAAATGTGAATCCTTCCTTAACTTTAGTTATATACTGGAAATAGTTGTTAGTGTATTGAAAGCAAGGTATATCGGGAGTCTACGATGTTGTTGTACTCCTCCAGCTCGAATCCTCCATACTGATAGTCTTTACCGGGTTTATGCTTCATTTTCTTGTCTTGCTATGACATTTTACTTTCCTTCCGTAACCGGACCGCTCAACTCTTGTGACACATAAGATTTACTCTCACAACTCTGAATACTTTACTAGAATTCATTGCTAAACTTAAAATAAAATGATCCTAGCAAGGACTCACTTTTAGACAACTAAAAGTGAATCGGATTCACTTTTAGCCGGACTCACTTTTAGGTACGACACCGGGACTCTTTCGAAGTACGGTCGTGCAATAGTCGCAGCCACCAAGACAGGTATTGACTTCATGTCCGGGAGCGTGTCTACAGCCTAAAATGCAAATACGTTGAATAGTGGGACGTCGAATCCGCTGCTGGCATTGCAGCTTTGCACATATTGCAATGCCATGGTTTCAAATTTATTAACATGTGGTAGGTACGACAGTAGTAGTTGATTAGGGTGACGTTCCATGAACATACTTTTTTGAAAATGGACGACATGGCATATAGATGATTGCAGTCGCGCTGAAGAATTAAGCTACGTCGTCTAATATATGGTATATGTTTTCACTCGATCATGCCAGAACTTTGGCTAGCAGAATAAAATTGTTCAGTCTGTACTTAAAACACCATGCCATCAGTAAACGTTCGCGTTTGAGAAAGAAACCAATCACTGACCGCGTCTATCACAACGGAAGCGTCGATTGGTATTGCGACCTTGAGGTGTGCCAAAATGCTGCGCGAAATCAGCCGGCCCTTTCCAAACCCACTCTCGGCCGCCACGGTTGTGCCGATTAAACACGGTGCCTGTTGGGATTCTGTGAGCCGTATTGCCATCGGGACCCGGAGCCGCTTTAAATCTGCCGGAACCGTCGGGACACTGGCTCTTGAACAAAGATAACAGATTGTGAGGCAAAAAGATTGCGTGACGATGATATAGCTCAGGAAATTCGTTTTAGAAAGAAAAACTGAAAATATTACTGTCGTTGATCGCGCATGTCCAACATTTCAGTGTAGTTATCAAAGAAAGTTAGAAGTATAGGAGACTAGTTGCCGAGCCAATTATCTATATATTAATCCAGCACCGTCTGTGTGTCTGTGTGTGTGTGGACACCCCGCGGTTCGGGTAGACCGGACCTTTTGCGGTCCCCGGTCGGACCATGGTCGGGTACCGTAAGGGTACCCCACCCCACACC
>NIUQ01005558.1:0-10509 GCA_002796945.1 Plectus sambesii
TTCACTAGTCACTGCCTCTACTGTGATGTCTTCGACCTCATGTCTAAATATCATTTCAAACTCGATTCGCGCCGATTTATTCAAGAACTCTTTCTGCAAACGCTTAAATTTCACGAGGTCAGTGGCTAATATTGCTTTATTTAATGGTTTTAGTTCCCAGTTTTTATGCATTTTCAAGATGCACGAAGATTGCGAATAAAATCTGACTAATCTTAATTAAGTCTGCGTCACTATGGGCGATCTATTTAATCATTATTCAACATTTTACTTCATTTTCCAAACCGAATTGAACACTTTTTGAATTTTGTGAAAAAAAGTGTCATCTCTGATATGAAAACTGTTTGACTTGGTTTGGCAATAATCCGAAATATGAAGTGAAAATAGTGTGTATCAGGGAGAGTTACGTGGCAACTGATTGTTTTCTTTCAGCTATGGGAGGAGCCGTTACGAATATTTTGCTCGACGGAGAATGTGTCGAGCACGCGAATTGTCATAGAAAGGCCGGCTGATGATGATGAGCCATTGAGCACCGTTTAGTCGTTGAACAGCCGGTATTATTATTGCGTGGAAGCATCTGTTGATTTATGTGAACAGTACAACGCTTCGCTATCATATTTTGACAGACGGGCCTTTTGTGCTTAAAATATTACCCATTTGATCAAATTTTGTTCATAAAGGCGAACTGCGGTCGCCGCTAGTTCTTGGAAAAGTACCATTTGCTGTTTTTAGCTGCGTACAACGAGGCTCTCTAAGGGTTGATTATAGCAGTTAAGGCTGTAATTGATTCACAGCGGGCTTGTCACGCGTACAGCTAATAACAAGCTACGGTACAATCCCTGAAGCAGGGGGAGCCAGGGGCGACCGCAGTTCCCCTTGGAGTTATCTTCTGCGCCTGATTGGTTGACTTAAATTTTCTAATTTCTGCCCTCGCCAATCTTGTCGCCAAATATCTGCAGTGCAGCCTTATCTTTCGAAGAAGGTTCGCTTTCATTGCTGTTCTCTTTTGCTCTATTTGATTCTTGCCCCTGTTCAACTAATAAAATCTTTTGTGTACAAGGGCTATTGCCAATGCGACGCACGTAAACTTTTATATGCCTCATTGGTCAGATATCAGTTAGTGTGCAAGTGTTTCGAAAAATGCAGGAACTGGAAAGTCGCTCCCTCGACGTACCCTGCATCTTCTCAGCATTTCGAAAAACCGACCCCTGAACGTCTATGAAATAGGACAATAGTGAAGAAGACATCTTCGAAAGCTCACAAACAATTTCTTCTCAAAATACATGACGTATATCATGTAACAAATTGAATTAACGCACAAACAATAAAGCAGAAGAAAGTAAGGCAATCGTAAGACTTGCAAGCGTCTTTACTGCATTTATGCGGATTGAGACATGAAAACAGCAAAGACAGCGGCAGAAAGTAGGATGATGTATTCGGTAGCAGTTTCCTTCGTTGGCGGCGACGCATTGCAATAGTCCGTACCTTTACAGTAGCATGCGTCCTGCGACCAATTTGGGTCTAAATGCGGGCATTAAAATACTCTGTTGAGCCTCGTAATTCAACAATATCATATATAATACTGAATCACGGAACTTACTCGGACCGTAAGATGCTCTGCTGGCGTCCTATTCTTCCTATTTACCTATGCGAAGGACGTGGTACTAAACTTTTAGCCATCCCACCCGTACTTCTATCCGAAATACGCAACTACATTCTCCTATGTTTGGTCAGAGCGTGGGAGCTACGCATCATTCTTTGTCCAGCTGCAATTTCGCTCTCTGACATAGGCATGTTTTGAAACCGCTCCACGCTCTTAGATTGGTTAGTTTAATTTTCTACGGCTGCTTCTGCTCGCTAGCGTGAATATCGAAAGAAAGGATAAAAATAAGGCCTTCGCCAAGAGACAGAGCACTTTCCATAGGAAAGCGCTTAATTAATATTGAATAAAAGTATGCGCGAGACTGGAGTTGAGGGTTTAGAACTGAGCAAACTGCCTCCAAGTTCACATTTCATATAAAATAATCATTTTCAAGCTAGCCAGTTGGACATGAGAAGTTTGAAATGACATTGCAGACCCTTTCTGGTGCCATCTAAAATATTTTGCACTTTCAAGCATTTCCCACTCTTAATCCAAGTAAAAAGCAAACAAGAATACATAGAAATCCATTACAGATGCATTACTATGACATTTTTTTCATTGGCATCCTCCATATAAGCATGTTTTATTAAAGTAAACATAAAATTTGCGTTCAACATCTTGGATTACTCTTTTTAGGCCAACTTGCTGTTAGGTTTCAGCTCCCATTTAAGTAGGTAGCGTTCATTTGCAAAGGCAAAGTTTTACCCTTGGTCTTCTGACAACCGGCAGTTATTGGAGACTGAACAGTGCTTGTTGCACAACCTCGTGCCCAAATGGTGCCGCCATCTGCAAGGTCATTGAGTCAACAGAATTGCGGGTATTATTCGGATATATTATAGGATGAACCTTAATATTGTACTTAGGACTTCCAACAAAGGTTTCCATCGCGGAAATAAATTTCCAACTATGAATGAATAATTTGGAATTTGTAAGCGTGCGTACTGAATACTGTAGCAATGAATTTATTGTGCGTTCTTGATAATTATATGCTCAGCGCTGATATCATTAAAGTATGTTCTACGCCATTGATCAAGTGAAGGATGGAAGGTGATATTGCAATTTGAAGATACAAGTGAAGAATATACTCTTTGCAAGGAAAAGTAGCAAAACATATTGGCCCAGTTCCATCTGCAAACCCGCCTTCCACATTGCAAGTCCACAGCTAGGCCACTATTGACAATGATTTTAAGTGCCTTACATTGGTTAGAGACAGTCTTGAATTTTGTGCAGTACTCTCCCTCGCATTGCCCGCTGTTGCACATTTCTTTGCCGCTGGAGCAATCAAAGCAAGTGACTGCATCGGCTAGAATGATTGATAAATTAGCAACCAAATGCATTTGAAGTTTTATCGGTTTCTATGCTACTGTAACTATGTTTTGTGACCAAGCTGTTTTATGGCTGAAATTTTGCCATGCGTTTGAAAGTGTTACTGTTTGCTGCACTATAGTAAATCTCCTATATTGTAAGCTTGAAAACCGAATTTGATTCATAGAGTAGTAAACTATCGCCAGCTCCTTAAATAATTAGGTTTACTTTTCTATAGAATAGCCTTCCCTGTTGTTCATTTGGTTTTCAGACAAATAGAGGGTCGTTTATGCTGGCCGCATTCGGTTCGGGTTATAACGAGTTCAGCAAAGCAGTCAAGTAAAACTTTTGTAAGTTTAATTTGAGATTCTAATGTCATAGCCAGTGTCACAAGTCGCCCCATTTCAGCTGAGTCAGGCTTTCAAACAAAATTAATCGAGAGTTTAGTACCAGAGTATGCCAGCAGGCTGAAAATCACGCCGACAGTGACAGCTGGAAGAAAATGGCCAGTATGGAAAGACATCGTGCCTCCAAGGTTCACGACCACAGTTGACGTTGACCCAATGTACCTGCAAGTAAAGGCGCTTTATAACAAATTGAGCTCTCAGAGGTGAGAATCGGAGGCCGACTTGGAATGTCTGAAAATCTGTTCATCTATTAATTAAAAGATTTAAACGGTTGAAAAACTAGGAACTGCCTTAGTTCTATACTGTCGCCACCATAATACCATGAGAAGAAAAGAGATGTTATTGTGGAAGTGAGATTCAGTTTCTCAATTTTAAGAATCTCATGAAATGATCCAAAAACCGTGTACGGTAAGCATATTACTCTCCGCTGAGGGATTAACTCCTCCACTGCTCACCGCGTCTCCTCCAGGATGCTTCAGTGAGCCTAAGCCTATGCCCCAGCCTACACCCGCACAGCCACTAGTTCCTGCGTCCGTCCAACTCTCCAATCCACTCAGTTTGACCGAATTAATTACCTTTACTGCCTCAGATGTGCCGAATGACTGACGGTAGAAACCGAAGCGCAGCGAGCTATCATCACTTATTGTAGCGACGGCGTTGACAACAGCTCATGGTAACTTGGATATGATTGATATTCACCAGCACATCCAAAATAATTGCCACAACCGATTGTCAAAATTAATATTTCATGTGTGGCGAAACTGACTCGGTGAACCCGCAATAAAGTTGAAGTTTTACTAAGCTCAGTTAAGAATGAGCAAGTTCATTGTTGCGCGACATGTTACCGATCCACGTCGACTGGCTGAGATGGCTTCTTTTCAAATCGAATGTTTTCGCTCTCGGCGCAATGAGAAACAATCTTTTTATTTGCTTTGGCTAAATGCACACATAAATTTTTGCCCATTATGCGAAAGATAATCTGTAAGGTGCCACGAAGAAACGAAATGGCACACTTCCAAGCCGAGGAAGTAAAATAGCTGTCCTCTTTCATTTCTATGCGTAGTGAACTAACCCGTCCGTTGTGCGTGCCAACGACCATACCAGTGACGCTTTGCTACCGTCGCGTCATTTCTTCGTAACATATTTGTTCGTGTACTACTGGAACTGTTGTAGAGTAAACTTTTGTACCCCTGAAGCTTCTTTACACCATATATTACGCGCTGACAATTTGTGATATTTTTGATCAAAGGAGATGCAAAGTTATCAGTTTCAGTTATCATGGAAGTGGAGAAGTGTGACAATACCCTTATTCCCTTTAGTGCACACTTGGTTGCATGCAAATTTTGGAGCGTTCCACCGTTCAAATGACGTTAGGCGTCGGCCATCTTGACCCGCGCCCAAGCATGGCGCAGTCACATTTGTAAGCATATTTCATTGGTTGGGTTGCTGTTTGTCGGCTCCAGTGCCTTTTTAACGGTAGTTGATGCGCTTGCAATAACCAGCGTTCTTTAATTCGCGAACTGCATTGATCTTTCCATCGTCCCTGTTACTTCGGTAAAATGCGCGAACGATCGCTTCAGGGTTCGAAGTTGATATCTTTGCAGCAATAGCATAGGTAGTATATCGCAATGTTCATATTCGGATCGAGGACGAAAAAATATCTTCCTTCATGATGTGCCAATATCTGTCGCGAAAAAACTGATAACTTCTAGTTTTGCAGTTGCTCGGTCGCTGTTCGCAAAGAAAATGAATCGAGTACAGCGAAAATTCGATTCAAAAGATCCAAAGTACTTCTTCTGCTGCGGCCGCTATCATGTCATGGTCAGCTTAAGACGTTTCTCTACGATAGCCTCATACATGGAATTGTATTATTGATTTCGTTGTTTAGTTAAGATAAAACCAAGTTATAATTTGACAAGGGAAAGGCTTCTACAATGAAGAAGCTAATTAGTTCTGTTCACTTGGCTTCCTTTAGAATAGCATTGGCTCTGAAACGATATTCGCCCAATCATATTCGATTGGTGCTGCTTGCTATATATTCCTGTGGCGCTTTTTTATTAACAAAGATAATTCTGAATAGATTGTCCCCTCAAAATGAACTGATTGAGACATGCTAATAGATGCCTTTGCAGGTACGCATATTGTTCATGCATTAAAATATGATGTATGAGGGACAGATGAGTGGCAACTTGAAATCGTTTTGACACGTTTAGCATAGACAAGCACGCGTATCATTGCACGCACTGCAGGCATGACTCGGCTATGACGTTTTGTGAGCACTGAGATGAACTAGTAATGGATGCGTTGAATTTGTAATCGATATATATATATATTCGTTCCATCGAAATTGAAATTAATCTACATTTCTAACCAAACGCATCTAGAGAGCGCGTGGATCTTTTCATATTTTTACCGTGAGCTGGCATTTTAAGTTGATCCGTTTTTATTCGACAGTATTTAGCTTCCCAAGTATAAAATTGTGATATAATAACCTTCACTTTGGACTTTATTACGGTTTCGTAATATTTAGCAAAATATTAATAAAGAGTTCAACTAGAAGTAGATCCAAAGGTCTTCAAACGAATATTGGCTATAGGTCTTCAAGGTTGACTTTTGAATTCAGGAGAATGAGCGAAAACAACCTTACCTTTATCTCTACATTTGGTACACCAGATGAAATCATACGCCACCTGCCTGCTCAAAATAAACGATTGAATAGCCTGAAAATTCTATGAAGAATGATCTCAAAAAGAAATATTAGAATAATCGTTTTCATTGCGAAAAAGTGCAAGTTATTGTCCATCCAACAATGCCTACTAAAACAATAAACAACCAGTCTTCTAGTAAAATCGCGTCAAATTTCTACGATAACTCATTTAATATAAAGTTATGGAAATTTTAAAAAAGACTGGAGAAAACCTAATGTATTTTTTTGTAGACTGGCGCCAAAAAGCTCGCATGGATACTCACACTGAGCGTGGCCGTCGGAGCAATGTATCTCATTGCTGAGCTCTTTGCCGGCGCAGACGAAGTATTTGACCGCCTCTACCGCCCTATTTTGCTGATTAGCGTTGTTGCTGTCGGTCCCCTGTGGTATGGCCTCTTCAATGAACGCCACCAATTTCTTCTCCCTATTCTGATTTCCTTGGTAAGTTCGGCTGTTGATATATGTTTACAATTAAATATACCAACAGACATACAGACCAGACGGGAGTTCAAGGAGGAACATTTTTTCATGTTTTATATCCACCTTGAATTTTGCGGCAAGTAATAACATTGATAATTTAGCTTTGCAATAGCACTACTTCTCCAACTGACGGCGCTAATCACAAAATACAGCATTGTTACACGATTGAATCTTATGAAATTGAATGACGTTTGCAATAATAAGAAATCGAGACAACCGTATCTCAATACGCGCTTGTCTTCTGCTCTTCAGTGAGTCAAACTTGCGAACGATACTCTTTTTAGGCGCTGAACATTAGCTACTTCAACTCTGCCGTGGTTGTTGCGTTCACGATTGTCCTCATGTAAGTAAGTTTTTGCTCTTACATGCTAGCAGAATTAACCTTGAATAGATTTAAAATATTGATTTGCCCTATCTTAACTATTTACCCAGTGATGTTTCTCTTCTGTTCGTTCGTATTGAATAATTCAAGAGTAAAACTATGAAAGCATGGAATTTCACCTAATCGTCGCCATAATTCAAAGCAGAAGGACATTTCAGCAATATAGAAGAAGGTTATGAGACCCTTGCTGCTTGGTGTCCGCAATTCGCTCAGTACGCGGGACTGATGGCAGTATTCATCTGGTTATTCAGCATTTACAAGAACGCATATTACTATATCAAGCACAAACGCCAGTCATTGTCAAGCGTTACTATTGCCAATCAGGAAATGGACCGAATATATATAGTCGGTAAGTCGCGAGCCTGAATCGTAAAATTATTGTGAATCTTCAGCGCGAAGATTTATGACCGTTTTAAAATTGCCGACTGTTCACAGGACTCCCAACTTTGTAATGGCAATGTTTTATGTTATGTTCTCCCTGTACTCAAAGATTTAAGCAAAGATGAAAACTTTTCTGTGCGAGAGAGTTTTGAGTTTGTATTTTGCCAATGGGTTTCTTCGTATACGATGTTGTCTAGTGATGCAAATGTCTTTCTGTTCGCGTAAATTCGTCTGTCCCCTTCTAAAGTTAGCTCGTCGTGCTGTACTGCATGGATGGGTCATAATTAAAGATTCGTCCAAAATATTTGCGTATTGCTCAAAACCGAATTCATCAGATAGCCTAATATTTTAGCCGAAGATGTCCTTTTAAGTAATGTTAAAACTTCTGCGTGCTTGGTGTTTATTCTATTAGACAAGAATATAGTTTGTCTAAAGTTAACCAAATGTCAGGATTCTGTACCAATTTATTGTATCTGCAATATTCATTTTGAATCACACCAGAAATTGCTGAAATAGCCTTTACTATGATGGCTGTCAATAATGGTTTATTCAGAGGGAGGGCGGCTTTAGCCATTTTCGTTGTGATATTGTAAATACAATAAGCAAGCATAGAATCCTGATTTTTAAATAACCTCAGGCAAACTGTATACTTAATTAATAGTAAGCACTAACCGCACCGAATCTTCTAAACAAAATTTCGAAAAGGAGGCACAACTTCAGCTAATATGTTACTATGTATTCTATAGCGAGTTGATTTTTGAGAAATATAAGAAAGTTTAGGCGTTCCTTATTTCATGCCATTCCGTAATGATCTCCAAAAATGCGTCTTGACACCTGCGGGTGTTTTATTTCAGTCGCAAAATATGTTATCGCGGTAGACTTTACTTTTCTCGGCCCTATTTATCGCTGCTTTACTTTCATTGAGTTAGGAGCAATTTTATCGAGTCATAAATACATTTATACGTCTGACCTAATGTGCAGTAGCCACTATTCAAAATAATCAAAATTTTTTAAATATTAGTAACCAATTAAAGCGATCAAAGTGAACGTTCAGCTATTTCATTAAAATGATATAATTTTGATATACACTGTTTTCCTGCAATAATCTTACTGATTTTGCGCTATATTAAGCGCCGAAAGAAGGTCAGGCGCCGCCAGTCTATTAAGAACCGGCTACAACTGTGACTTGTTCGGCAAAATCGGCTTCATCGAATGGGCAACCGTGCACTTAATCAAGTCGGATACGTTACGCATTACAATTGCTCTGTTTCTTTTACTCGTGTTATTGTTGTTTCACGATTACACTTTAATCATATTATACAATGATGTATTGATAGTTGTGTTCACTATAGTGATTTATGTCGAATAGTTGGTATGTTAAGTTAGAGAATCAGTTTAATCGAATGGAACCTAAATCCATATTATTTTCGTATATTGATCAGTATATTAATTATTGATAGCCGTCGTTACTAGTCTGTTATTGCTATTAGTGAGAATGTTTTTGAAATCCTACAATGGTAAATTTGAGGCTTCGTGAGTTGTTGAAAATCAAAACTCATCCCTAGAGTCGCTAGCAACGCGTAGGCAACGAATTAATGAGTTTCCAAGTAACAGGTATCGTGCGCAACTATTCATAGTTCGTTCCAAATCTTGTTAAAACCACTGGTGTGTGATTTTCGTCAATTTACGAAAACATTCTAGTGTATCAGACTGAGCTGGCTCGATTACATAGACGCATTTCATCGGTCTTACAAAGGTGACGGTTGCATTCTAAATAGTATTCTAATGTCTTGCAAGTCAGCGCGTTGGAAAAGCTGTTTACGTGAAGCAAATTGAAATCTGAACTGATACGATTCGCAGTCAACTTGTCATTGGCTGTTGACAACGGATTACAATACACTCCCTACAGCTTGAGGTGCGTAAAATTACCCTTGAAGGTTAGACACTGCTGTTTACTCGTTATATAACACTCGGCCTTTGTGAAATGATAATTTAATTAGTTATATTAAATATCCGCTGGGCGGCCTCTGATTCGTTTCCATGGTATGCTGTCGCTCGTCAATTACCGTGCTAGGCTGTTTACATTTTGTATATATGATGTGCCGCTTCATTTTGTGCCTATGCATTAAGTGAGATCCTATCATCCCTTTCATTCAATTGCGCGATGAGATATTGAAGCGTTCCCGCATGGTGGCTTCTTTTGATGGCTGTGGTATTAAGAGGCTAGTAATTAAAAAATAAGGCCTTTTGCACACTTTTTGCGCTTTTGCTCAGGACTGGTTGTGAGATGATCATGGTAACTGCACGACGCGTNGTATTAAGAGGCTAGTAATTAAAAAATAAGGCCTTTTGCACACTTTTTGCGCTTTTGCTCAGGACTGGTTGTGAGATGATTATGGTAACTGCACGAAGCGTAATACGCAAGAGGATATTCTTAAAAGGCAGTAGAACATAAAGAGAAGGTTAGAGTCAGCGGGACATAACGGTAAATGAATAGTGTTGAATATGCAATTGGCGTTACGGTAACCTCCACTGATCCAGATAAACGACACGTACTAAGCAATGTCTGATCATTGGCTGAGAGAACATCTCAACTCTGTACATAGCGTGTATTCAAAATATCTGGCTCTTAGGTTCGTCAACCAGACCTCTCATCCAAACACTAATCTCGCGAACATTGGCTAGAGGTGCGACGATTCCGACTTTGGGATCGTAAACGCCTAGTAGTTGGGTTCATCCAATTCCTGTTCCATTTTCGGAATCGTGTTGTCGTAAATCGTTAGTTTTGGAGCCGGTATCGCATGCTATTACAAGGAATTGCTTTTTGGATAATCGGCATCATTGTTGAGGGATCGTTGCACTCCTAGCCTCAACGGCATAGAGGTTATACGTGTAGATGAACACTTGTGCGCTGCAAATGCCTATCAAATTGAGCTGGAGAGCTTTGAGGTGAAATAACAAAGTTGCCTAGGAGATATTACTAAATAAAGCCGCGTGATTCGGGAAGGAGATGTCAAGCAGCCTTTAAAAGCTTGGAAAGCAAATTTTTCATTAAGTCGAAAAAAGTTGTTATTCTCGAGAGAAAATGTCGCTGTCTTGTTCACGACTTCAATTTGGTTGACCAACCGAAATTAGCGCAAGAGACTTCCTATGCCATGTTTGTGACTGACTTTAGACGAAAGTAATTTCTTGGCTTTGCATCAGATAT
>NIUQ01005559.1:0-10484 GCA_002796945.1 Plectus sambesii
GCTGAGATCAGGAACTATTTTGATGCGAAGAAAATTCCTTGTGGTGAGGTGGAAGAGCAAGCTCGCAGGTTAAAGAGTACCAGTATTGTGGCCGTTGACATATATCTGAATACTCCATCCTATGAATGGCCAATTGTATTCATAGTACTGAAACCGGGCATCACAAAAAAAGAAGTCCTGCCGATTGCTGCAACTCGATGCATTGCTAGTTTAACTATCTTTACGTACAAGAAAGGTTGGTGATCCACACTAATATACGATTTTGATTATCATTTACAGTTTCAGTATTACATGTCGTCTCATGTTAAATTACTGAGGTTCTTTTACAAAAAACCTCAAGATGCCTCTGGCTATATACCACAAAGAATAACCTCAAGGGTACTTGATATCAAGGGGGCGTGTGGAAGCTGCACCCTCAAAATTTGCCTGGGACAGGGAGGTGATAAGCATATGCTTAATGCTGTGAGCAGTTCACCATGTGTCCTCATAGCTTGGCGCGGCGCGACGAAATATTTCTCTCTAAATCGAGTTAATTGTTATTCAAAGAACACTCTATTTTTTTCATTCCAAAAAAGTTATTCATTGTTTTAATGAAATAGTTCATTGAAAAATCATTTACCGATGTTTTGAACTTCAACGTACGTTATTGGTTTTTTAATGAATCTCTCCATTTTTTTCAATGAACAACTTCACTAAAACAATGAATAATTTATTTCGGAGTGAAAACAATGAACTGTTCATTGAAAAACAATTAACTCGATTTAAAGAGTTCGTTTCCGTTTGTAGGAATACGGTATTTCAAAAATTTTCATCTTTTGCGTTACCAAAAGATGCTTTGCTTCTTGTTTTGTCAAAAGTGAAATGATTGGGCAAATGAAACTTGCATTCGCATTATTAACAATTTAACCCGAGTTTTACGGCTAAAGTTATTTAACAGTACGTTGTGCACTGGTGCCAAGGCTAATTTCTTTTGCTTAATATTGATCTCTAAATCATGGGTGAATTAATTACAGTGCAAACACAAGCGTTATTGCGTTCAGTTTATGTTAAACAAGAATGCAAGCAAAAATTTATGAAAATGTAAATCGTAAAAAATTTGATAAATCATACCTCTATAAAGTAGACATGGTAAGTCTCGCCGTGGAAAACACTGTGGGCGCCTCGCGAATTGCTCATAACAGTTAATGTGCGACTGCCTAGCTAACATTTAACAAGGGCTTTTGATCACTGCGCAGTTTTAAGACTAAACAAAGTATAATTTCGAGTGAGACATTTGCAAATTTTTGTCTCTGTCAGGCATGCCTTAAGGGTGCAGTTCTCGCGCACTTTGCGGTTATTCAGTGACGAGCGCTATGACACATCCCCACATACTCATATTTTAAAAAATCTTTACATACCTCTTTCATTACTACTGCCAGTTTAGAGCGCCACTGCGTATATTTGTCAGTACCACTGTAAAATGATGGTGAAAAAGTGTGTCGTTGCCCAATTTATCGAGTGTGTCATTGTGCAATTCGTCAAGTGTGTCGTTTCACAATCTGCACGGGATAAATAGCAAATTTTCAACAACAAATTCACAAAACAAAACGATTATGTTTTCAATTATGACCAGACACCGCTCTTTTTTTTCAGTTCTCAGTGCAACGTCGAACGTGATAAGATATCGTACTCATGTTTTCAACGACACTCCCCATGATATTGCTGTCAAATTGATGAAAGGCGACAATGCAAACGAGGTGTGTTTTTGAATTTCTGTTTATGACTTTTTACGCTCACTTCATAATTGAACCATGTTTTACTTTCCTTTTATCTTATTAAAACGCCAAATAACATTTAATCTAGCATATCTTTTATTCAGCTGTCCGTGATAAAAAAAATTTGCAGGTTCGAATAGTTGTTAGTTTTAACCTTAACACATTGACGACAATGCACGTTTTTCGTTTTTTGGCGCGTGGGACATTATCGATTTTTTATTTTCTAAGCTCTTGGGCTAAGGGACGACCAGTACAAGATAGGTCCTAAAGCGACTCTTGCCTGATTACAATGTTTGCATTCAAAAAGCATTGTTATGGCCACAAACTCTTACGTAACGCAGTTCAAATCACGCGCCTCTAATTACGGTAGCCTTCGCGTACCGGGCGCCCTTTAGTGCAACTCTCTTCTTCGCGTACGACCCACCGGTGGGTCGTTTGGTCCCACGCTGACAAACGCGTACGACCCACCGGTGGGTCGTATTGTCGTCAATGTGTTAAATATTAATTTTTTTCAATAGATCTATGTGTATAAATAATAGTCTAATGCCCAACTTTATTAAGGCATACATTGTACAAGGTGGCCCACCAAAACCTGACACATTGTTTTGAATGCCATTCCACCCAGAGTTGCCCAGTTCGGCCGTTCCTGTAGCTCATTCGAAAGCTGTGAGAGTGGCAAATTTTATCCTATAAAAAATTTTGTTTTTATTTTTAATTTTTAAATTTAAAAAATTTCTTCTTTGCTTTTCATTGTTTCACAGCCTCAGACAACATCTTTTAATGGACACAAGCACACTGAATCATCGGAAGGAAACATTTCAACAACAAACTTCAACTCCATCGATTTCAACGCACCGCCCTTCTCGCTCAATGCACTGCTCAAGGCGGCGTCGGTAATCACCGATCGCCCGCTCAATCATCGCCTAAGGAACGGAAGCACACTCCTGAACAATTTGTTCAAGCAAAGTCATAATGTCTGGAAAGGCGAAATCAAGGCATTGAGCGAGAAGGGCGGAGCGTTGAAATCGATGGAGTTGAAGTTTGTTGTTGAAATGTTTCGTTCCGATGATTCAGTGTGCTTGTGTCCAATAAAAGATGTTGTCTGAGGCTGTGAAACAATGAGAAGCAAAGAAGAAATTTTTTAAATTTAAAAATTAAAAATGTAGATTAAAATTTTTATATGATAAAATTTGCCACTCTCACAGCTTTCGAATGAGGTACAGAACGGCCGAACTGGGCAACTCTGGGCGGAATAGCATTCAAAAAAAATGTGTCAGGTTTTGGTGGGCCACCTTGTACATTAGATAGTGTTATCAGAACATTTGCGCCACCCTGTACTGCTAGGCGGCCGTGGACGCGCCGTTTTTTTGCTCGATGAAAGCCGAAGAGAGCAGTAGAAATTTCAGTCTCTTACCTGAGCAATTGCCTCTAGCCATCCATTCAGTTCCTTTCAAAAATGAAATTCGTCGTCTTCATCTTCGCCACGTTTCTTGCCCTGAACATTCTTGTGGAGGTTAGTTAGCTATGTTTGGCTTTGCTATTACAGATTTACAAGCTGGCTCGAAATAAACTGTACCCTTTTTCCGATTTGCTAATTATGTAACGTGATTATGTTCATTCCTAGCTATTTTTAACCTAATATACTCAAGCATCTTTGGAATGTTAGCTGAGCTGATCTGGGCCCTACAGCTTTCCTCTCTTTTTTTACGCCCCTGCAGGCTGATGAATTAAGACAAGGCCTACATTGCGTATTGAGAAGGTTTTCGTTGTAAACAGTTGCGTGTAATATGCCTTTTCCAGGTCCGCGCTGTCAACCTCGGCGACTTGCTGCGTGAAAAGGGCATCAGGAAGCCGGAAGAACTGGCCACGATGTCTGAAGAAGATAAGCGGAACACGCTGATCGAAGAAATCCACCATCGACGCAACCTGGACATTCCCGAGCTTCAGGGAAAGAGCAATGATGAGCTGGCGAAACTGATTTGATTTGTACTGAACAGAATATTGCAATTATTATAGTGAATTTAAACATAATCAATACGTTAACGGATAAGGATACATATCGGAGATAAATAAATTATGTCGGCATACACTTCCATCCGCAAAACTTGCGTCCATGTCTGCACTGCTCGCGCATAATATAAAACATTACTCAATACTCAATTCTCTCATTTTCCTACACAACTCAAGAAATTCACTTAGACTATCCCCACATTCTCTTATCTTTATTAAAACTCACTATTAACTTACACGTTTTGTGATTCAGGCGATATTGGTGGCGCACTTGGGCTGTGGCTTGGTGGTACGGTAATTGGTTTTTATGAGTTGTTCGTCATTATTCTGCCTGATAGTAGACTCTACGCCAAAAAAGTCAGTGACGTCAAGGAACAATCACCTCCTCCAAGGAACATGATTTCTTTCACTGATACAGTTGATCCTCCTATACTCGTCCACATCCAATGATCGTCCCCTCAGACCGAGCTTGAAAATAATCGCTTAAGATGATTATTGGAGGATAAACAGTATTCACTAGTGATCAGTATTTGTTATTCTCGTGCTATATGACATCCTAAGCAGATCATTACGTTATTTTAATCTGACGACGCCGTTTGAATCATGGTTTCTTGATAATGAAATTGCTAAAAGTAGCATAATATATAGCACAGTTTCGTTTACATATCTTGGTTTAGTGTTCCTGAAGGCCATATATGTGTTCCTTTATGCTTTCATATTGTTCCTACTGCTATCAAGTTCAACAATGTCAATGCTGAATATCCGATACTGTATGTATTATCAAATGGACCTGTTGCTTCGTTAGTGCTTTCATGTGACCTTTGTGATCTTCGTTACTGCTTTCATAAACAAATACATACAGCTTTGTGTTGTTTGCGTACATTTAACCACCTACGGCACACAAACTGCGCATCTGCCTTTGGTTGCAGTCGATGGCCGATGACTAACGCACCTCTTTACCAACATGATAATATTGAAGAGCAGTCGTAATATTACCTGCCATTCCAATCATAACAGCACCACTACAGTGAGTTCACGCTCCGCCCTTCCTTGAGATGTAGTTTAGCTTTCACCTGTCTAAGTTAAATTGCTACACAGAGCAGATGACTTTGGTTATGGACGCAAAGAACTACGGAGGCGCCTAGATCTGCTTAGTAGGTAGCATGCTTTGGTTGCTCTGCTTAACAGAGCGTTCCAAAATTGGAGGCGTTCGCCGCAACTAGAGAGTTGAGCAGAACATTAAAGTACCTCAAAACGTTGGGTAATAACCAACGATGGCATGAAATTCACACGTTGGACATCGCGCAGCAACTCACTGAGGACGGGTTAGTGCAACGGTGTACACAGTGCGACGCTGGTAGTGAACGGCTGACTCGCTCAAGGCTAACCATGCTGATAAAACGTTTCACATAGGATTAGTGAAACAGAAGAAACTAACGCGTGTTCTATTGACGAATTTTTGTGAACTTGAGGCGAGCGCCTTAAAAACAGCGCTCTTCTTGGTGAGTGGCAGAACAGAAAAGACAGATTACAACAGTGCGATCGTTGAATGCTTGCCATTTAAAATGCTTATGGTGTGATGTGAACATCTTATAGAAAAAGGAAAAAGAAATTATACAGTGATGATTTTACAAGTATCACCAATTGAATAAAACTCCACTGGACCTCAAGTCAGTAATTGAGTTATCATCTTTTTAGCAGGTGCACGACTAAGTTTTCAGTTGGGTTAACGGTTCGAGATAGGAGGATGAAAATATTGCCATAGAGTCGATCAATGAAGAATCTCTTACGCTTTCGATCGTAACGATCTCGTCTGTACTTGCGGAGGACCATTTCATTGGTTCGGACTTGTTGGAGATGAAGGAAATGAACTCTTCTTTGCGTCCCAATAAGGATTTTTGGGAACTTCCGATCGATAAAAAATGGCGCATTCTACTTCGAAACAAAAATTTTCGATATCTGTAGCATGTGTCGCTGCGGCGTCCCGCGACCACATGCTATGGACGACACTAATATATGAGGAGCCGCATGTGCGGCACTTTGCGCTCCATGACGAAACCCTTTTACTCAAGTGTATCAAATAAAAACTCCGGCTGAAACCTCAAGTCTTAAGAACGATCCGCTGTACTTATTCGTGTTATCAGTCACNATGGACGACACTAATATATGAGGAGCCGCATGTGCGGCACTTTGCGCTCCATGACGAAACCCTTTTACTCAAGTGTATCAAATAAAAACTCCGGCTGAAACCTCAAGTCTTAAGAACGATCCGCTGTACTTATTCGTGTTATCAGTCACTTTTTCAGCGTATATAATCATATTATTAATGGAAGATCAGCGGATCGTTCTTAAGACTTTAGGTTTCAGCCGGAGTTTTTATTTGATACACTTGAGTTAAAGGGTTTCATGATTGAGCGCAAAGTGCCGCACATCCGGCTCCTCATATATTAGTGTCGTCCATAGCATGTGGTGGCGGGGCGCCCCAACCACACATGCTAGAGATATCAATACAAAAAGGCGCGCGTGTGGTGAAGAAATCAAGAACGATGTATAGAGCGCTACCGTTATATATTTAGTTATACCAGAGTAATGCTATTATATTATGCGCGAGTAGTGCAGACATGGACGCAAGTTTTGCGGATGAAAGTGTATGCCGACATAATTTATCTATCTCCGATATGTATCCTTATCCGTTAACGTATTAATTATGTTTAAATTCACTATAATAATTGCAATATTCTGTTCAGTACAAATCAAATCAATTTCGCCAGCTCATCATTGCTCTTTCCCTGAAGCTCGGGAATGTCCAGGTTGCGTCGATGGTGGATTTCATCGATCAGCGTATTCCGTTTATCTTCGTCAGACATCGTGGCCAGTTCTTCCGGCTTCCTGATGCCCTTTTCACGCAGCAGGTCACCGAGGTTGACAGCGCGAACCTGGAAAAGGCATATTACACGCAACTGTTTACAACGAAAACCTTCTCAATACGCAATGTAGGCCTTGTCTTAATTCATCAGCCTGCAAGGGCGTAAAAAAAGAGGGGAAAGCTGTAGGGCCCAGCTCAGCTAACATTCCAAAGAAGTACAATAATTCACCATTTTTAAACGACGCTTTAACTTTCAGTTGGAACAGTAATAATTCGGCGGTGTAGGATGATGCCGCAGGAGTAGTCGGACGATGACTGAAGACGACGATGACGACTGCACATGTAAATCGCTCTTTTATGCAATGTCGATTGCGCAACGACGCACTCGAAAAAATTGTGCAACAGTAACGACATACTTTTTTCATCATCATTTCACTGAGGAACGTGACAAACAAACGCAACGGCGCTTCAAACTGACAGTAGTGTTTGAAGAGGTCTATTAAGATTTACTTTTTGAATATGAGTAGGTGTGTATGTGTGACTGCGCTCGTCACTGATTTATCACAAAGCAGGCGGCTTAATGAGTGATGGTGACAAGATTGCAACACACTGTCAGGTAAATACCGATTCTGTGAGGTAGTAAAGCACTGGTGCACAAACATTGTGGGTGTCCGTTGCTTCGGCAGTCCAGTGTATTTGCTGTTGGTTTCCTTCGTTGCGCAATACCGAGCTTTTGTAAAACGATGAATTTAAGCTATACAATGACGAAAAAAATATTTACGATATTATTGCACAAGATGGCATAAGTAGAGCAGTTTTGAGGAAGGTTTGGCGCACATTCGCTTGGACATCTTACCTTTAAGGAAGGTACGACTTTGAATAAAAGCAGAGGTAGGAAAGAGGGAATCGACTAACCGACACGGCGAGCCGCAACCGTCGGCGTTCGGGTGGCGGAACGCTTTTTCTTCATTGACGTGTGCGCACAATCCGTTTTCAACTATTCACTTCGTACGTCTCGCCCCATCTTTTCTCATGAAAGCACACGTCCGTAGATCCTAAAAATGATCGACAGGGAGCTTATAGAAAACGCTTATTGGAACGGACAGATTCATTTTTGACGGATTTCTCTCGTTTTAAGGGAAATTTGCTTCGAAAATCACACTGTTGTTGTTTTTTGTGGCATTTCGGGGTTGCTGATACGCGAAAGAACAATATATATTGAAACGTTGAGTTTTTGATTGTTTAGTTTTCTTTGTGCACCCTTATTTCAGGGACAATTCGCTACTAAAACACGTTTCTCAAAGTATTTTATTATTGTCTAGCTTTTATAAGACAACCATTTGGCAGTCATAGTAAGAGTGCGTTTAGTGGATTAGTTGAGAGCCTACGGGGCCCACTTCGCTAAGTAGAATCCAGTACATTATCAGTATTTTTGCTCTTTTGAAAACATCATATTTCGATCACAGTGGATGTAGTGGATAATGGAATAGTGGAAAACAGATGAGTGCGCATGTTTCGCAAGCACCATGTTTAACTTTTGGATTGAATCATGTTCAGATTAGTGCCGAAATATCCTTTTCGGGTTGATATGCACTTTAAAGCGGCTTATATCCTACTTATTATTTTATCCTATATTCTGCCATAGTCGCAAACATTTGACGAAAGATGAGTTATTTATGAATTGTCAGCTTAGTGCTTAATTGAGCCAAGAAGTGCGGGCACTCCTTCATCATACGAAGGCTACCTCTCGTACACCTTGAATAATTGCAATCAATCGGAAGTGTTTTTACATAGTATTCTTATTCACGCTGTTATAGTTATTCCATCCATTATTTGTTGCAAGTTTTTGTCGAGAATAACTTGAAAATAAAATCCAGTTTGGACACTTAAAAAAACAATTAAAAAAATGAAGTCTTAACACGCTTTAAATATTTTTTGCTTTTGTAAAAAGTACTGTAGTTTAGGGAGCGCAAGAGTGCTTGAAACGCACGACGATTTTATCAGGATAGTTAATTCACAAGAAAGAGTGCAAACTAAGCAAAGTTGATTGAGCAACGTTTTACTACATACCTTTTTTTGTTATTTCCGTAGTTGGGTAAAGAAAATTGGGAATGTCGCAATCTAGCCAATCGGAAACCAAGGGAGACGACCTTCGCACCACGATTCAAAAATCTCGTGAGTAGTTTGCTATTTTTTAATCTCATCTTGCATTTTAATCAGTTCATTTCTTACTTTAAAAAATAACTGATCGTATTTCATGTGAATCGATCAGTGAGTGGTTACGGATTGCTGAAATGACATTAACTTTTGATGCACGCTTGAAGGTTGGATTGTTTATATATTTTCTAGTCGATAATCATCGTCGGTTGATGGAAGAGATTGAGCGTCTGGAGACGGCTATCGACGGTGAGATTTTATACTTGTTATTTTTGCTTTATTTAACATCAATTCCGAATAAAAAGGGCGTTTTCTGGCACTCCTTAAGAACAAGGTTCCAAAATCAGAGAGAAGCCGGTTTGATACGGACAAGGTCGAAACTAGGGTTATTCGATGCGCCGAGTCCGAATCTATCATCCCCTAACTTTATAGGGTCCCCTATAGCAAAGGGAGGGTCCCACGCCCCTTTCCCCGACGCGGTTAGCGTCCGTTAACGCGCAAAGACTTCGCTCTTTGAACGGAAAGTTCTAATTTCGAACGATAATTATTAGCGGCGTCTGCTTAACACGGGGTGACCTGATCTAGACGTCGCATGTTCGAACCGCGCGCGCCTTGAGCTGTTTACGCTACCCTATGAGCAACCTGCACTACACGAAGCTGCTGTAGGCCGTTAGCCAAGCGCGATTTTTACTTTTCAGACACCCATAACCTTATATCTGTATAAAACGTGGCTGAACCCGATATATAGTGTTAAATCGAACAACTTGGAGCAAAATTTATTATGCCTAGGTTGATTAATATTAGCTCGATTCGATTAAGCTTTCACGTAAAAGAAAGTAAAATGGCGTACCTATAAAAAACACAATACGGTTGATTCCTGAAATTCAAGGCGGCAAATTTAAAATTGACAAAAGTGCCAATTGGTTTATTTTTGACGAATGTTTATTTCCTCTAACTACTTTACATTTACTATGAGCGATAGCGCCCCGCTGGTCAGATGACGGCCGACATGGAAGAGTTCAAGCGTTAGAAGTGGGTGACAGGATGAAGAGACCATATCATCGAAGTAGGTTTAGAACTTTTGATCATTTTGGTATCATGCTTCCGCCATTACTTAATTTGCATCGTAAAACGAACACACATTGGTCATATTATCGCGAGACTACGAGCGTTATTTGTCATTCAGTTTCTCGCGAGACATATTTATAATGCTTAAACTGCTTTTCATGCTAATTCGCCATTTATGCAGTCAGTTGCATTAATGTTGCACTCAGACTGACGATGTTAAATGCAAGTGACGGATTGAATTAATTGGTTACAAATCGAATTCAAGGGTTACGATATCGATTGCATCATCTCGATTGATTTAATTGAAATTTAATACGTGAATTACGCATTGTATACAATGGCAGCTATTGCGGTGGCGCGTAGGCGTGGTCGTCCCCAAAATCCCCAGACCATCATTCCCCCCGCCGATGTAGTCGACACAGCGGTCCTGATGGACCTTAAAGTGAATGCTAGGTTCATTCATACTCGACTAACAACCGACTACGAGACGACGAGGGACTGGTTGGCACGTCACCGATTGCTCGCTAACTCGGTGACGCGCCCGGGATGCCAGCAGCCCATGCGGTTGACGAAGAAGGCAGAACTGGTGCTTGATGGAGAACACGTAAGCTAATCGTCGATTGTTTCTA
>NIUQ01005560.1:0-10471 GCA_002796945.1 Plectus sambesii
TAAAGCCAAAAAGTTACCATCGTTTCATAACTCACTCGTAACATCATAACACACGCGCGCGTGGAAAGCGGTGAAAGAAACCAAGCGAAAATTTGTGAACTGTGCACATATACACAATGAAAGAAATTTCATCGTGTAACATAACCTTATTGTTCGACTAACTGTTCTAATATTGTTAACTGAGTAATAGTATAAAAAATAGAGAGATAATAATATTACTATGATAGATTTGAAAAGCATGGTGTCCTACAGTTAGTGGCGAAGACTAGGATAAAATATTATATTTCTATTTTAACATGTATGAGAATATTTTTAGGACAAAGAGATCTGAAAAGCAAAACTGCAAAAATATATTTTCAACACTTCTAAAATTCCTGTAGTTCGGGAGTGCAAATGACAAAGGTCACTTTCCGACCAAGACTCAACTTTTCGCAAACTGTTCAAGTACTTGTTGTAATGCTTAACTTTTTTGTTTGCCGTTGTGCGCTTCAAAAAATCCGGTTTTGTTAAGGCTAATTTTTATTCTACACAACTTCTGTGTTGTCGGACATAACGGCTAAAGACTAATCAATGTGGCGAATAGAGTTATGAACTAAATATTCAACTAATTTGCTTTATTGGCTCTCAAAAACACAATAGCCGCGTTCTGTTTTATCGATATACAAATCTTGCTTAAAACTATTTGAGTCCATATGAAATAATAAATAATGATATTAACCAGGCACGAGGAAAGAATCGAAGAGATAGAGGGAAATCAAACAATTAGTGGAAGAAAGGCAAAGAAATCAATAGAGCTACGTGATAATCCATAGTATTCTCCAAACACCGAAAATGCTACTAATTATTCTTGCTTTGAAATTCTAAAATGAAAAAGCCTTTTGGCATTAAGATATGTCGCAAAATAGAAAACAAATCGGAATGAAAAGCCATAACCTGTGACTTTCTCTACTGAGAAATCACCAACCTGTGCGCTCGGACCTTCACAGAGGCGGCAACCTTTCCGTCGTCGTCACTGACTCTGAAGAATCAGTGGGAGAGCACTTGAACCGCACTTCTGCTGCTACCCAGCCACGCAAATGCAAACACAAAAGCGTTTGCTACGTTCGCTCTGCTATTCAGTCATAGGCTAAGGGGTTTTGCTTTTTTTATTACCAACAATGTCCAACGTGGAACGAATCTTTCTTTCGCACTTGCATCGGATATATTTTTAACCATCCCAATCTTTTCCAGCGTAGGGCAATTTAGCGTTCAAGTTATTGATGATGTGTAATAATTGAAAAAATAAAGTATATGTAGATTAAATTCTGTACGATGATACGACAGTGCACTCTGTTTTTTATGCCAAACGACTGATAATACGTGCTAGACTCGGACAGAAAGTCAGGCCCGGTATAATATCTATTAGATCGCTTCGTCAGGCTAGTAGAGAACCGGTTACTTGACGTCAAGTCTGCTAATTCGAACCAATCAGATCTTAACTGCTGGTTTTCTGGCTGGTTAAAATCATCCCGGGGTATATTCTCCTTAACACTGATCGTATTCCGTTGCCCAGCCGGGGACATCGATCTTAATTTGTCTCAAAGAGGATAGTAATAATATATGATAAAACGGAATTTTGGCAGACTACTATCCCTTGCCTCTGCTCATAAACCGATAATCGCGAAAAAGACTCCTTGTCTTCAGGTGTAAGTGTCTACTATCAACATGTAATATCAAATGCTCCCTTTCACTACAGAAAACAATCAACCATTATCTTTTTTTACGTCATATCAAATAATATAGCAACTTTTCAGTATTGTATCTTTCACATTTCAACCGAATGACAGTATCACAAATGAATGAGCAGTATTTCTTGACAGAGTGCTTCATTACCTAACTCAACAAGAAAGAGTTCAGCAGCAAATATATAGCCACAGCTTACAGATGGTACAACAAACAGAAGATAGTGAATCGGAATTTGAGGAATAGCAAGAATTTCGTCTCGAGAACAAACCAGTTAGCGAGAGACGCTGATAGTGCTACGCGCAAGTGGCGCAATGGAAAACTAAACTTCTCTCACCTATCAAGGAGGGTTATCCTCTATATCGCAAAGCGGGAAAGCATACATCCTCCATTAATGCCCATAAATTTAGTAGGAGAAAAATACCGTTTAGTAAGAAAGAGACATCATTTTGAGAGATTATCGTGGTACGAGTATATCGTTTATTACTGTGAGTGAAAAATTTCTCTGTCAGTTCATTTATTAAGTTTCACTATACGTTTCTACAACTCAAGAAGTCCATCACCCTAAGCAGTGAGAATATACTGTTCAATGATTAGTAGCTGCGCAAGGAACACAATTGTTTATCGTTAAGTACCCTTCTGATGAAAAGATAACCACAGTGGTCAGTGTACTTGCAATTACAGCATACTCGTAATAAGGGAGACAAAAAGTTTCCTTTAATAATAAAACAGCTCAAAAGGCTGCACATGACAAAAATGAAAACGAAGATATGTATATTCTACGGAAATACTTACATAATAAATATCGAATAAAATTAAGTACATTTAAGTGCTCTCCATTAATGTCGCTTCGGAGGTTACGAGTTGTTCTGAAGTGAGCTGCTGCATCCACATCGAGAAATAAATACCTTCCTTTGCTAATAGTTCATTGTGCCTGAAAAATATGTATGGATTACGCTTGGAATATATTGATTGAGAAAAGAAACACATGCGCATTTTAGTTTGCAAAGTACAAAACAAAATATGTTGCTTCCTTCAGCTACATCTATTTCGTCTTTTTGCTGATTTCATATTAACTGGTTTTAAAGTGAAACAGAAATCTTTGAAAAAAAGACCGGCCATCAAAAATAAAGCCGAAAAGTAAAGAGACACGTATATCATTTGTAACGGAATATTGACCCTAAGTGTTCTCTAGCATGCCCTCTGCACTGCAAAAAACTGGCATTTGTCGCACATTGGGCGATCACGGATGCGTACTGTGCTCATACGGCCGAGCGAATATATTCCAAAGCAAAAGCCGAAATTTCATTTGCTACAGCGCGGGGGAAATTTTTTGCGGGTCCTTTCCAAGATTTTGTTGCAAAGTCACAACCTTGACCTCTGGGGGTGGCGTGCAGTGGACACAAGCCCCAGCCTCAAGCGAGCTGTCTCCCAAACACCCGCCAAGCGTCGTCCCCTACCGATTCCTACTGGGTAACGCTCTATCATGAATATTCTTAATGAACGAAGATGTTTGAGAAGAAAAGAAAGCGATTATAATGCAAACAAACTTACGATCCGCTTTCAGCAATCCTGCCCTCTTTCAGTACAATAATTTCATCAGCGCCTATGATAGTCGATAATCGATGGGCGATAACAACGGTTGTTTTTCCCCTACAAGCTTGTTGCAGTGAAGCATGAATATTACGTTCCGTGTGAGTATCCAAAGAGGAAGTTGCCTAAAATTGGCGTCTTTAAAGCAATCATCAGCAAATTTTTAGCATGAAGGTAAAATAATTCTTCTGTTGGCTGTCCTAAAGTGCAGGAATGCGCTTCTGTCACTGCTCAGATTGAAACAAAGAGAAAATTCTAAACGGGAGTCCTGAGCAAAAATAACGAACGGGGATCAAATAATCATTAGTGTATTCGGATCGCTCTGTGCCATTAGCGCACGCTCCAAAATTGCACTAAGAATATAATGGTGATAACAGAGATCGCCTGAACCTGATCAATAGGAAGGCGATTGTTGTATGAGCGAGAAAATATTTTGTGGGACGCTTTCTAAATCAAGAAGAGTATTTCCTATATTAACTCTAATTGAAAACGGTTTTGTTTTCATTGGAAAGCATCTTTATTCCATTAGAAATTCTACAATTCCGACCCATTAAAAGATTTACGGATTAGATATGAAACCAAATTATGATAACTAAAGACTGGCACCGGGAAGTGGATAAAAGATAAATTCCTTGAAGAGTGTGGGAAATGCGCACCTCCCCCCCACGCCTACCACAGGGGCCGACCCTAACTTATTAATTGTCGACAATAGAAGACAAAAAAGCTAACTTCGTCAAGAAAAACGAATGACGGCGATTTGAGAATGGTTCTAGCAATGGCAACGCGTTGCTTTTCTCCGCCGCTCAACTTTAGACCGCGCTCCCCAACTTTCGCATCGTATCCTGCAATACATAAAAATTAATGGTAATATTAGTTCCATTGAATTTAGCGAACTAATTTAGCAATTTTAACAAAGAATTCAAAGGAGGCAATTTTTTGAAAAAAATACACCGTTCCGGAGACAGTTACAGGTAGTGCCATGATGACAGCAGCAACCAAATACTGCAGATGTCATTCACAGTACTTGACAATATTTTGTAGCGTACCATCGGTGAAACCAATAATTGTCTTATGAATGTCCGCTGCTTTGGCCGCTTCGATCATTTCCTCTTCGGAAGCATCAACTCTTCCGTAGCGTATGTTGTAGCTGAAGCGTAAAATCAGTATGAAATCAGAAGATATTCTTAGAACGCAAGAAGCAGTCATTCAGTTGGAACTTTACATTTTTCAATAAAATCAATTATTGCTGCTCAATATATATAAATCAGTTTATGAACGATTACACAAAACATTGTTTTGATCGCGCCCATTCCTTCAATTGTTTTGCTTTAATACTTTCATCAAGTTTAAATAGAATTCTCCTTTAAAAATTGGCCCATTAATAAAACACTTGCCTAACTGTGTCATTGAAAAGTACGGTATCCTGAGGCACAACCCCAAGATGACGTCGCAGCGACTTTTGCTTGACTTTGGTAATATCTTGGCCATCGTATAAAATCTGCCCTGAATCAGGATCATAGAAGCGGAACAGCAGACGAATTATTGTGCTCTTTCCAGAACCAGAAGGGCCAACCTGAAAAATGATATATTTTCTTCACTTACTACAATTCTCTTCAAAACGGTACTACTGCTGAGTGGGACCTCGTTATGGTTGAGTGAAAAATAGCTTCTTTAGCTGGTATATTCTTTTTTCATTTTAATAAGCAAACTTTCCAAATCAGATTAGTGTGAAAATGTCCTTTATAAACCGCAAAGTTTCTTGTATGATATAGAAAGCGTCCTCAGCAAAGTGAAAATGGTACATTATAATAAATAGCGCTCTCAAAACTATGAGAAGCTAAAGGCATAAGTAATGCAACATGAAGCCGAGCACAGCAACATAATAATCCGGATGTTGGGCCCGTTTAGAGTAGACTCTCGACAGAATAAAGAGATGGCAATAACGTTCTGTAGAATTTATTTCATTATTCCGAACACTAACTTACGAATGCGAACGTCTTTCCAGGTGGCACGGAAAAGCTGACATCTTTGAGAACAGGTTGATCCTTCGTATAACCGAAAGTGACACTTTTCAGTTCTATTTTGCCTGCGTTGCTCACGTAATCGACTGCATCCGGATGGTCGCAAACCTAAATTTAAAAATCTTTACATAAACTGTTTTAGGCAGCCTTCCTGCATGTAACAGCTTGAGATACCAGAATTCAAGGCATTTGGCAGCCATAAAAAATTTCTTCTCAAACATAAACCCACTCAATTTAGTGGAAATCCCAGATAGCGAGATAAAGTAGGTTAGACAAAAAATAAAGTTTATAGACTCTTATAGTAACATTACAGAGGAAACAACAGAGAATTGCGACATGATTGTGAAATATCCACTGCGCTGGTAACGCATAAAAATTATCCTCCCCAGCGTTATCGGAGAAGATCAGCGTTCAGTTTTTCAGTTACATAACACCGCGCTCAACTGTGATGTCTGATTATCAGTTGCGCAAAGAGCTACGGTACAGTTTGGCGTATACATAACGAATGTAATAAATGCGTACTTCAGGCTTTTCTTCCATTATATCGAACATTTTATCCATTTCCACCAGCGATTCAGTTATCTCTCTGAAACAAAAAAAAGTTTTTTGCTGCTGAGTAACACATGAAATCTTAACCCTTTATTGAATGCTATGATTAATGCTCCCAACTCTGTCTTATTAGTGGCCCGTATAACTTTCAAGCAATAATTATAATATTTGACAAGTGGCAAAATTTGCGAAAGAAAGTCACAAAAAATACATCATAATTTCTTCTTCTACGATTGCAACAAAACACGTTTACTAATTTGAATTAAGTAGATGATATATTGGATGTCCCTATTGCTTTCACTGCAATCCTGTATTTGAAAACTAAGATAAACTGATAAATTTATTTCTGCCATTTTCACGAAAGCTGATAAACTTTCTTCGACACTTGCACTCTAAGACTGTAGAGTAAGAGCTCCTTTTCTGCTTTAAGAACAAAGAGTACAACAAAAGGCTGCATTTAAATCTGCTTAGAAAAAAGAAGACTTCTTGAGAAACAGATTTGCCTGCGATCTCCGCATTTCCATTGCTATAAGAATATTCCATACCTATATATTTTCTCCAGCACGGTGAGCGGTGACGTTAGCTGTGAGATATAAGTTGCAAAGAGAAAATAGTCACCAACGGTGAGACCGTTCTCTTGCGCTATCAAATAGGCGCAGAGAAGTGAACCGGCCAATTGACCGCTTCCAGTGATAATGCTTTCAACGCCATATATCAGATCATACATTGTACTTTGTGACAGCTCTGTCGTCTGAGATTTCTCCAACGCAGTGCGGTAGCGCCGAGTTTCGTAATCCTCTGCATTGTAATACTTCACCTAAACAATCATCGTTAGAGTTACACCACTAAATTTTACACTCAGAGCTATGAATGTGTCGAAAATTTACGAAATGACGCGAGTATAGCACATTGTGATAATATTTTTTGCCTTTGCGCTCTCTTTCTCATTATACCGATAATTTAAGCGAAATGTCTCTTGAACACTGGTGATGAAAAGATTCAAAGCAATAGAATGAACTAAGCTCTTTTCCCGTATATTGCAAACATGAAAAGTATAAACAAAATAGAAATTTTCAATATTTTTTTTTGGATTAGCTCAAAATCAAATTAATAGTACTTCTATAGGGCAACGCTAACCGTTTCAAAATTTAGCAGCGAGTCTACGCCCATCGCGCTGAAGTCATCGTCGGCTGCTATTCTTTCTTCCATTTGACTTTTTTGCCATTTGGTCGAAAGTAAGGAAAATGCTAAAACAATAGTTATATTCATTTCTAATTCGAACAAATCAGGAAGCGCAATGATGTTACTGACAACAGTCATATTAATTGAGGCGTATTTTTTTAAAAGACATACTAGCAAGAGACGCTCAGAAGCAAAGTCGCTAATAGAGACCAACGTAGTCACCGAAGGTCATAAACAGTGCCTTTTCAGTTTATCTGTACTTCTGTCAGCACATCAGCAGTCACTGGTTGAAATATAATCAATATTCGGTTTAGGTTTTTTAATTTAGTAAGAAATATTATAACTTACATGTTCATTTGAAGTGGTAATAAAAATTCATATGCCAATAGAGAAAAGGAAAACGTTCTATGCGGAAAAATGTATATCTAATTTTAGGCGAGATTATATTCTTTAATATTGTTTATAATTCGATAAATTTTGCATATAATTAGAAAAATCTATTTTTGACAAAGCCAGATTCACTTACCAGTATAAAGAATCATAGTGACGAACGTAATTGACACGAATCGATAATCGTAAGTCGACGTGAAGAAAATAGCGCTGAATAAAATATCCACCAGCTCAGGAAAACTGTAGAACAGTACATTGCTGAAAGAAAGAAATTCTGAGCATTAAGCCCACCTGCGGACGCCATATGTAAACAATCAGTTTGGAAGAAACCGATAGGCTTGCATCAAAACTGCGATGATTTCGTCACGCATTTATTTTCAGTATTAGATGCACTTTCAAAAGAGTGTAGCTATGCGACAGAGGTAATAATAAAGGAACAGGTATTCGATGGTTGGATAAATGCGACAAATAGAACATTGCCTGAATAAAAAGGAACTCATTCGCAAATACAATATCAAAAGATAAAATACTAAAGCTAAATTTTTTCGCTCCTTCAAAACATTCAGTTTAAGTGATAAATTAAACTAAAGTTAAGCATACTATTCGCGAAATAGTTGCAGCGCAATAAAGAAAAGTTGACTAGAATGCCAGACACAGTGCGTTACTCCCACAATTTATTTCGGATGGCGTGCAGCGTGTTGAGAGAGAAATGTAATATCATCGCGGATAGCGGGCGGTTGTTACTGTACCAAATAAAACCCAACAAGTAGCCTATGTTAGTCTGGTCTATACTGTCGCGACAATCAGTTATTAATTGTTTATGATAAGTGAATGCGCGAAGTGGTTGTGCTCACTGGAATATACCTTATGCTGTCCTTTAACCTAAGACGGGACTTGCTTGTTAGAGCTTTGGGAAAGTCAGTTGACTCACCCAAGCCGTCTCACTCTCACCAGGGACCACCATATTATGTTATTGTTTCTGTTACAGCGATAGTGTCCCGAATAAAACGGGAAAAACAGAGAAGATAACGTCCCAACATATATAGGTTTACCGACCCGACCAAGCCGGTGACGCAGCTAATGCCGCGGTCCATGATTTTCAGAACCTCGCCGGTCTTACGCTCCACGTGAAAGCGCAGACTGAGATTCAGCAGATGTTCATACAGTTTCACTTGCGCCTCGCGAGATGTAAACTGCTCCACACCCGCCCATAGCTTACGTCGAACCGGATAAAGTATGTTGTAGTTCAGAAACTAAATTGTCAGAGTTTATGGCAAATTTTTGCAAGTATTGAAAGGAAGAAGTCAATTCAGTTAGCAGATATCGGCGACTCGCCAACTTGCACCGAAAAAATTTTCGGGTAAATACACACTCCCTAGCGCTCGAATTCGTGCAAATGTCTGTGCAGAATTAGCCATATCAATTATTTTCGTGCGTCTCTTTCTCGAAGGCCCTCGTGTTAATACAATCGCACATATTTTTCGGCATAAAATAAAACAGTCAACTAAAATTTTTTTAATTTCAAACATTTTGCTACTGCACAAGTTAAAAAATATTTCAACCGAAATATGGAACGTCCTTTGATACTTATGGTGCAATAGAGAAATATAATTCATCACCATTGATCAACGCAAAAAACAACGTTTAAGAGCCTTCTATAGCTATTACTGGTTTATAAGCAAATGGATTAAGCATCATTTTAAAAATTAATTTTAAAAATCTCCACATATTTGCGCATTATTCCTGTACACGTGAAAAGAGCAAAGATTCAGTAATCAATGTGCTAACCTCCAGCACGGCGTAGAATACAATCAGATCCCAACGAAAGTCGAACTTATTGGTGCTGCTATTCCTATAGGTGAGACTGTCGACTGAAAACGAATGAAAAAAGATTAAATAAAAACAAACTACAACTAATACAACTAAAGCTTGATATTATTTAATTTTTGGTGATAGTGAAACATTACAAAACTTCGTCCTTTCAATGACATTTTCAGTTTGTCTCCTTATCATACTTGCCTTTAAATCTATTCAAGATAATTAAAATATTTTATAGACTTCAAATATTATCATGGGTTGCGTCATAAATATCACTTCTCTCTCTCTCTCTTCCGCGCATGCTTTCATCTCTGACATTTTAAACGCACTTTTTCAGGCACCTTTGATTGTATGCACAGGACCTACGAAGCCATGACTTGTTATCATTTCATTTCATGAAATGCTTAGCAAATTTTAACTGTTTCTTAGAGAAACAAACCAATTTTCTTGTTGTTCAAAGGCATATAGACGATGATAGCACGTTGAAGAAGCATAATTGCGATGCATCCGGAGACTTGAAGTTGAATTGTCTTTTCATCCTTTGGCCATATATATGGAAGAATGAGTGCGAATTTCGTTCTCAAACTTCTGGGGGGCTGTAAAGAACACATTCATTATTTTAAAAGTTAATTACATTGAGCATAAGTTTGCTGATCATTTTTATATTGTGATTCTTAGAAATAAAAATGTTTTGCATAACAGTAAATGTACGCGTATAATGAGAGTCATTGATAATAGTGGGCGGAACGCAAATGCTACGTTTTACAGGGTGAGCCAATTAAGTGTTCCAGATTTCAAATGTTTATAGAAATTTTAGAAATCAGCCGATTTTGACGAAACTTGGTGAAAGTGTAGCTGACATATTAGAATTTATATTGCACACAAAAAATTTACAGGAACACAACTTGTTGGTTCAAAATTGACCATCACCCTGATCGACTATTTTTCAGGGTATTCAAACAGTTAGTTAGCAAGTTTGCTCAGGTCTTGCTCGGCACTGCATGCGTAATTTTTGAAGCGGTTTGATTTGAAAGATAGCCTAGCCTCTGGCGTATCTGATGATATCCGGATTGTTGGGGAAAAATGCAGGAACTGATGAGAAAAATGCAAAATACGAAATGCTTCTTTTTGAGCATTTTCCTCTCAAATCGCCATCGTCAACCCGATAACTTGCTCGTCGTGCTTGCAAAAGCTTG
>NIUQ01005561.1:0-10546 GCA_002796945.1 Plectus sambesii
GGGCGGCCGTTTTAAGTAGTCCCTTTTTTGACCGGCTGTTTTAAGTAGTTGGGCATTTTGGGCGGCCGATTTATTCATTTTGGGTGGCCGTTTTAATAATATTCCGAACAATAGAGCGCCGAAATGTCCACAGATCGGCGCCGGGTGCGCTGAAAGGTCCACAGAGCCAGTTTAAAGAACGCTAGTTACTTCTATGGTTTGCTGGAGATGGCCACATACTTTTCACTGCAACGTTCATTGCACTCTATTTTGGCGCGCAAAGGATATTTTTAATGCGCGGCTCGTCGTACGCTCAGTGTTATCAACTAAGGATGACCTACATTAACGTAAAGCATGCAATACGCTCAGTTTTACACATGGCGTTCAACGGATTGTGCACATTTGCGGCATGCCACACGCTCGAAAAATCACTATATATAACGATGGAAGAAGATCTAAGCATTGTATTACATTTAGAGGATAAAATTTTGAGGGATAGAGTTTGTGCAGTGGGCCGCATTGTACTATCAGAACATTCTTAATGATATTGATTGAGTTATCGCCAATTCTTCTATCTTCTCTCAACAGTTCGGAATTTTTTCTTGATATTAACTTTTAACTTAAACGAAAAATAACATTACTCTCTTTGTTGACTACACTTTACTGCTTTTACCTCTATTTTTAATTACTCACTGCGTGTTATTTAAAGATTCATGTGATTGGTTTATTAAAGGATGCCCAACTCAATTAAACTATGATTACTTCTTTGCTGTTTAATCTTCTAGCCTTAGCTAGCAATTCAAATATCTTTTAAACTTAGCGGATATCTGATGAAAGATTACACAAATTAGGTGGTGACCAGTGTTGCAACTCAAGTTTGTTAACTTAGTTATTTAACTTAGTTAAAAACTTAGTAATAGTACTAAGTAACTAACTAAATTTCGAAAAAAACTTAGTACTAACTAAATAACCAACTACGTTTTTAAAAAACGAGTTTAACTAACTAAATAACTAACTAAATTATTTTTTTGTCAACTTAACTAAGATTAACTCTAAAAACTTAGTACTAAGTTTTAACTAAGCAAGTATTCCAAAAAGCTATCAAAAATCTGAAACTTTGGTAGCATGTGATAAGCAGTGTTGCAATTAGAATTAGTAACTAATTTTTTGACTTAGGAAAAAACTCAGTAATATTACTTAGTAACTAACTAAGTTTCAAAAAAAACTTTTTACTAACTAAATAACTTACTACGTTTTTTTTTGAAGCGTTAACTAACTAAATAACTAACTACGTTTTAAAAAAACGAGTTTAACTAACTAAATAACTAACNGACGCGGCGCAATTATTTTTTTGATGAGTTAATTGACCAGCCGTGGACCTTCCAGCCCAATGGACATTTCGGCTCAATGGACATTTCAGCTCGCATTCACATGCAAAGCGGTACTGATAATGCCAATTTTGTAGCCAATCACGTCAGGAGGGGTGGGGAATGGGTCGCAGCGCGCTGGCGTTTTCGTGTCCTATTCATTTGTCATATTCCTCTCGCGCGCATGCGCTCTCTCTCCCTCTCTTTCTCGCGCGCTCTCTTCCTCCTACTCGCTCTCCTCCTTCCCTCTTCCTTTCGTTCTTGCACCTCTTCTCACTCGCTCTCTTTCTCTCCTTCCTTCTTACTCTTTCTTTCATTCACGTTCTCTCTCTGAAGAAAAGTCGACTTTTAACGAACTAAGTGATTGTTGTATTGTCAACACTGCCAACTGGCTCTGAGAGGAGGACGCTCAGAGTTTCGAAGGGCGAAGACGGGTCTTTAAACCTGCCACCATTAGTTTCAAAAGTTCTACCATTGTCTCAAAAGCGGAATTCGAGGTTCTGAGCAAATCGAACGATCAAAAGTGTCATCAAATGTGCGATAAAGAGCATCGCATTCTCGAACTAATGCGCTCAAACTTGTCAGACAAAGCAGCAGTCTTGAACGAATTGTTGCACTATCGATTTAAAATCTGGTGGATCAATGAAATTGAGAGGGACTCGCTTTGCAGTTTGCACGAGAGACAAAATTGGTGCGGTCTGATGAAAGACATGGATGGCACTGAGTTGCACGAAATTGTGATTTGTTTGACTGACGCAGAATTTGAGAAAGCGCTTTTTGGTTAAACTTGAGAAACGCTCAAAATGTGAAGCTGAATAGTGTCACAGAGAAATGAGCGAACACTTATTCTCAGTAAACCTGCCCAACTGCAGCTCGATCGAAATAGGAATGGATGACAACGTTCATTCCTATTGCTACTGTGGGATTACATGAAAATTCATTCCTTAAAGCATCAGAGACCATGTTTTGTTCCCTCTATCGATTAGCGTCGAGAGCGCCGACAGTTTTCAAAAACACGTTTTGCATAGTATATTATTATCTAGCTGTTATCTAACTACCATTTGGCTTTTATTTCACATTATGGGAGGGTGGTTAAATAGATTAGTTGTTAGCTTTCGAAATTCAGCTGGTGAGTTCAAATCAAATATATCATCCGTGTTTTTGTTCTTTCAGAAACTTTGTACTTCTATTACGCGCAAGTACAGTGGAAACCAAATAAGTGCCCATGTGCAACTTTAGAATTGAATCATGTCCAAATTAGTGCAAAAAGTTTTCTTGCCGGGTCGGTGTGCACTTTCAAAGCGGTTTCTACTGTATTGATTACGTATGTAATCTTAATTTTTCCAAAGTCGCAGATGTTGTAAGAAAGATGAACCATGCAGGAATTGTCAGCTTAGTGTTTAACTGAACGAAAAAAGCGCGCGCACTCCTTCATCATGATCCATCATAATGAAGGCTTCTCCTCGTGGACATTAACCGATGGCAAATCGGCGCCAATCGAAGGTATATCGCCGCCTATCGAAACCTTTTTTACATGATGATCTTGTTTCTTCCTACACAGTTTAGAGACATGTACTATTCGTGTTCCCCCATCGTGTTACGGTGGAACAAATAATCGAAGATTTTCGATAACAAACTGTGAACCATTTTATTCTCCCTTTAAGTTAAAATGCAAAATCATGGCAAGTACTTTGATGAGGACCTTTTTTAGTTACACATTTGCTTCAGGTTGTACTTCCCTCGTGATTCTTGCATGACATCACTAAATCTTGGGAACTGATTCGTTGTGAAGGCAGAAATACTGTAATTCCACCAATTGTTAAGAAGAATATTAATCATCGCCTGATCGTAACGATGACAACCGGCCCATTTAATCCTGAAATGGTTGTTTAAGCGCGGTTGAGCAAAGAAAAAGTTAAAATATTCCTATGCTTCGCGCTTATTGAAGCGTGATCGTCATTATATTGAACGTAGACTTACGGGTAAAGGTATTATCTATATCAGTATAGTAAGAGCGTCTGCCCCAAAAATTGTTCGTCTTTCATTAAAATTTAATCAAGTACTCAGTTAAATGCAAATTTAAACAAAATTGCTCTTTAAAAATTAGATGACGAAATAATGTTAAAACAGCTGATTATAAAAGTAATGCAGTGGAACCCGGATAAGTGCACATCGATGCGGCAAGAAAATTTTGTGCACTTATCCGGGTTGTGCAGTTATCCGGGTTTTGCCTAAGTGCCTAGTTCCTCACCTAATTTTTGCTCAAATCCTTAAAATAAGCACATTTGATTAGTTATATAGCATTCCCACTTAATAAAGACACTTTTCAAAACAAAGAGAACATTTTATACATCAAAAAAGACATTTTTCGTATAAATCTGACTAGAAAAGTATTTTTATTGACATGGAAAGCGTCCTTGTTAAAACGGAAAAGGTATGGAAAACACTTCTTGCCATTATACACAGCTTCGAGATAAACAAGGTTAAAAGGCGTTTTGATCAACATAGGCATTTTTTGATGCACTAAACATCATGTGCGCATATTTTTGAGTCACATTTGGGTGGGGCCACGCCCTTGTGCACTTATCCGGGTACAATTGCATACAAAAGTAGCACACGGGGCTTGCAAAACATGTGCACTTATCCGGGTTGTGCACTTATCCGGTGTGCACTTATCCGGGTCCAGATCATGTACAAAACATAGAACAAAAGTTCGGGGCATGGAGAACATGTGCATTTATCCGGGTTGTGCACTTATCCGGGTTTCACTGTACTGAAAACGTTTTAATTCTTGGTTATATATATTTTTAAGCGATATTATTGTAATTCTAGAGGACTTTATAGCTACGCAAGCACCTATATTCCACATAACACGGAACAGAGCCGTGAAAAATGAAAAAGCTAAACAATTCGAAATAATCAAATATTATTTGAAAAATTGTTGCAAATTATAATACTGAACGAATATTTTAAGCCCAGCCCTGGCTTATTGCGCCTTCAGATTAAGGTTCCCGAAAGAATGTTTCGTACCATCGATCAGAACCTCCTGCCCAATGGCAGAACAAATCCGCTCCCTCGGGTTCCATGCACGTCGGCTCTAGCGAACACAGTACAGCCCATTTCAGTATATGGGCGCTTATTTGTGATCTTGCCACGAAGAATAAACCACTACCATACTCCTCTTTCATGTACATTTGCTCCATATCCGCAGGCAAGTATTTGAACATCCCTAAAGAACACTGCCAACTACAGCGCGACCCAAAAAAACTAAATTTGGCGATATTTTTTTGTTAGGAGGCGGAATCCAGCCTTGACGTTCATTGACCGATTGTAGCCTAAGATCTGAAGTATCAATTTCTGCCGTCATCCTTAAATTTTCTCTTAGGGGTACTGAGTGAAGTCTTACTGAGCCCAAAAACAGCTTGGTAAAACGATACTCCATATTTAGGCTTATAACTTTGCAATCCGTGAACAGATTTGGCTCAAACTTTGCACAATTATCAAGCGGGATACCTGGCAAGAACGGTGCCAGTCGGTTTGTGATTCGGACTTCTTGAAGAAGAGTTCTAGTCAATTTACGAAGTGAAATTTTTTCTGTCAACGCAGTGCTCCCTCTTTAAGTAAAGGTTTACCTATATGAGTTGTAGACAAAATACTGTGTCCTGCAGAGTGAATTAAAAGAAACGGTGAAACAGTCTGGTTTGCCACGGCGTTGTAAATGTTGCTCAAATTATTTTTTAGCCATCTAATGCTAGCGTCGGCCCACCAGAAAGCATCGAACTCTTGCATTAATTCAGCAGCCAACAAGAACTTCCATCTGTTAAATTAGTGCTTCATGAAAACATGAGATATTAGCAGGTGCCAACTGCAGTACTATTTTTTAGTTTTTGATTCTTTCTAAGATCATTTAATTGTTAACTGTTTCACCTAAAGCAATTAGTAAGCCCACGGCATTATAAAGTAAAAGCTATTGACCTTATCTCGAGGAAATGTAATAATAAGAAATGAAACATATTATTTTTAAATCCACTAATTTAAAAAAGTTTAAATAATCAGCACCTGTAGTTCGTTATCTCTTGAACGTTGTGCGGATAATTACTGAAATTAAAGAGCCTGTATTCAACATGGCAAATATTTCTGGCCTCTGTTGCTTGCACTTTGCTCAAACCAAAATCATAGAATATTATTCGCATGTTGTTGCCTGAGCGAAATTTTTCAATAAGTGAGCCTATATTGTCTTTTGCTTCATCGAAGTGATTACTGGACGCACCGGTCACAAGAACCTGAACAAATAGTATAAGTTGAACACTTTAAGTCAAATTTACTACATGTTTTACTTTTAAAGCTTGACTAAATAAAGTTCAAAGCCAAGCTGCAAATAAGATAATAAAATTCAAATTATTGATTCACAAGAAACCACCACATTTAAAAAATATTGCTTTCTGCATTGACTTAATACGAAATCAGACTTAATGTCCTTGATTTTTGATCTTCATGTTTGAATTGCTGACGAATTGCTTAAAGTATCAAAAGTATCAGAAACTGTAATCAGTATGCTTATTTAATAGGTTTTATAACTATATAACTATAACCTATCATAATTACCAACCTGCTCCGTAATGCTTGGTTTTTCTTCATAATTAGGATTCAGAAGGTTCAACCGTTCCAAGTACGGCAGCCATTCACAGCTAAATTTCAAGCCAGTCACATTGGTTCCATTTGCCAACGATAACGTGTTGCAAAACTCGTAGACATTTTTGGTTTCATGATCAACACAAGAACATCGTACATTCGCATTGATTTTTCCTGTAGTTGTTAAACGAATTTGATCCAAAGGTATATTTTTAGTTGTATAGAATAGGAATAGAAATAAGCCAATAAAAAATGCAGCAGCAATTGAATTTCTTCGTCTAGAAATAATCTGTGTCCTACAATCTTTTGGCATGATCCACAAGATGATTTTCTTGAGAGTTTAGTCTATTAAACTCTACTGCAGCCAGGAGCCAGTTTCAGAAAACTATTGCAATTGCAGAATTGTATTTGTTAAGCGGTTTAGGTCCATTTGATTTTTATCGTACGAATGGGTAATACGAAATACACCGCACGGCGCCGTAGCGACTGGATAGCGAAGCAAATACAGACGGACAGACGCAAGTGAATAGAGTAGAACAGAGAGAGACCAGGAGAGAACCGAACAGAACCGAGCAGCAGGAAGCTGCGACCCCTTCTGTTAAGGTATGCTCAATTCGCGCGTAATTGTCGTACCGTGTAACCACGCATGCTGTAATTGTTACTATTATACCAGACCTGATGCAGTGTTGTCTTCTACGCTGTATTAGGGACTGTTGCGCGAAATCTTCTTGCGTTTTGTCAGGGGTTTCAGCTCCCTTTGGGGGCGGGTTGTGTAAGGGTTTTGCTCATCGACATCACAACAACTTTCTTTTCCACTCTATTCTCCCTTAAAATTAGAATACAATATTATGTAGCACGTATTTTTACGAGGACCTCTCTTAGTTGTACATTTGCTTCTGGTTGTACTTCCCTTGTGTATCTTGCATAACATCACTAAATCTTGGGAACTGTTTCGTTGTGAAGGCAGAAATATTGTAATTCCACCAATTATAAAGAGGAATATTAATCATCGCCTGATCGTAGCTAAGACAACTGGCCCATTTAATCCTAAATTGATTGTTTAAGCGCGATTTAGCGAAGAAAAAGTGAAAACATCATCATTTTTCTCGCTTGTTTGCACATGATCGTTACTATATAGAAGACAAGTAAGCAGAAGTAAGCAGCGCTACCCCAAAAATTTTTGTTCTTTCATTAAAAATGAATCAAGTACTCTTATAAGTGCAAATTTTAGCGAAACTGCTCCTTTAAAATTATGTAGAGAATTGATGAAAAAACAGCTGATTATTAAAGATAATATTGAAAACATTCCAATTATTATGGTTTTATATTTTTAACCGATACAATTGCGATTCTTGAGAAATTTATAGCAGCGCAAGCACCCATATTTCGCATAGCACATAACAAAATCGTTAATAATTTGAAATAATCAATAATTTAATTTTTAAAAAGGGAGTCAATCTCCGAAAATTAATTATAAATAAAAATACTAAACGAATATTTTGAGTCCAATCTTGGCATATTGCTCTTTCAGATTATAATTCGCGAAAGAATGTTTCGTACCATTTATCGGAACCTCCTGTCCACTGACAGGTCAATATCGCTCCCTCGGGTTGCATGCACGTCGGCTCTAGCGAACACAGTACAGCCCATTTCAGTATATGGGCGCTTATTTGTGATCTTGCCACGAAGAATAAACCACTACCATACTCCTCTTTCATGTACATTTGCTCCATATCCGCAGGCAAGTATTTAAACATCCCTAAAAACCGCTGCCAACTATGAATAACCAATCAAAACGTATATTGCGTTTCGAAAAGTCAGAGCCACCCCGGCTGTTCGTATATTTCCTCACTGATCATAAAGCATGAGTCAGCGAATATTTAAACGTTGTGAATATACTGATTTCCAAATCTCGTTTTCTCTGGGCCACAACAGTTATATAATCGAGCAATGTAAACTTTCGAATTACCGTTAAGTTTAATTCGTCTGTTTCAGTTGCAAAGACTCCACTCCTGCCCTATGCCTTTCAGTTTTTCAATTGTGTCAAGCTCCCAAGCACTGTGGCGGAAAGAAAGGCGAAACTCACGAGAATAGTAAGAAAGGTAGCAAACTGGGGCCAATTTCATAAAACTATTGAGCTGTTGAGAATTGAGAATTGAGGAATTGAGGCAAGCGCCCATTGGTTGAAATTCAAAACTGACCAATCGGCGTGTGCCTCAATTCCTCAATTCTCAATTCTCAACAGCTCAATAGTTTTATGAAATTGGCCCCAGGATGAGAAGAACTCGGAAGAGTCGAAGAAACGCATTGAACCGACTGAAGGTGTAGAAGGCGATGAGGACAGTGATGACAATGAGGACGCCATCTGCGCATGGGTGCGCATGCAGCCTCATCCCGACCTGCGGGAAATTTCTGCCCAATGCGATCAAGAAAACGCGTAAGTATGCTTCGTTGGATATATCGTTTAATAATGACTACAATTATCGAGAAAGTATCCTTTTATAAGAATAATTATTAATATATAGTAAATAACTTCTGATTTTTAAAATCATTTAATATCGAATAGCTTATTTTGAAAATCTAGGATACTATATAAAAAGAATCCTGAATTACAACGCCGAGTGTTCACTGCTTTTGCTCACTTCTTACCATTATTTTGAATAAGATATTAGCTCTCCATCTTTCACATCATCAATGAATTTGCTACTTTTGTCGCGATCTTCCGCGATTCATAGGGTTAGTCGAAACATAGAGGAAAAAACCTAGTCGGCGCCTGCCGGGTGATATCAAACGGAATGAAAATATCGGGCAACTGGGAGAGAACGCGGAGAGTAAGAGCAGATTTGAAACGAGCTGTCTCGAAGGATTGTGTGCGAATATTAGTGTGAGAATTGTTTTAAGAATTGTCACGTTTGAATAAAATATAACGAAATCCACTGAACCACCAACAAAGTATACTCTTGTGTCGTTAAAACACCACGACAACTTTATCTCTTGAAGAAAAACGTAACAAACCAATTTCAGCGCGACTCAGCGTCAGTCTATCAGAGATGGTCTGTTTGGAGGCCGTCTTGGTCCAAAACTGCCAAAGAAGCTGATAGGCAATCAAAAGCGGCTCGACTGTCGCTTACAAAAAGACGCTTCCGTCTACTTCCAGATCCTCTGTCCAGCAACGTGCAATGCTTGCTAGTAAAAATATATCTTTTCAAGACACCTTATGAAGATATCTGATATGAAGACATCATTTACCTGTTTCATGTCTTTCATACAATGGTAATCAGAGCTATATTTCACTGAAAATTTGTTAATAAAATAAAGCGTTATTGATTGAATCAATAGAATAACAGGCGACGCTCAAGCGCAGGTTTAGGCAAATATTTTGTCATATATCAAAGAGCATAGTTATTATCAAATAAATCGGAAAGATGAAAATTATTCATTTTACGTCCATGGCTGAAGAAATGCGCGTTTGAATCGTTCCTTTTTGTTCATTTTTCAAACTAAACTCATCAATTTCCATTTACGGCAAGTTAGTCCAAGGACTACTGAAGCATACCGAAATGACGTCACCTTCTTCTGATCAATATTCGTTATTCGCAACGATGCCTGATCGTTAAACTGACGTCATAGTTTTGACCAGTGTCCAGGACGAAAAATGCGGTCAGCGGTCGATTGTTGATCTCTTATCGCGTCACTGACCAGTCCTTTATCCGCATATTTATCTTGTGTGCGAGCGGTATATATTGGTCAATCAAGAGTCGCCGTTGGTCACAACTGTCCAGACTGCTGTATGTTTGCTCTCTGCGTTTCTACCAATGGATACTTGCATTTCTGCGAAGAATTATACGATTTGTTTCTTTTTCTAAAACGTAACGAGTTAAGTCAATATTGAATAATTTCGTTCAGCCTTCAACGAATCTTCCGTGTTTGTAACGAGTAAAACAACTGAATAAAGATTTTTGATAGGCATATGTAAAGGTTCTCCTTTTTGCCGAATACCTTTTAAGCATGTGTGGCGCCTTAACTTATTTCTGTTAGACACTTGACATTTAACCACAGAGTACCAGAGAGTTGCATTTTTCGTTTTCTGGACAGAAAATACCAATCAAGCTTTGTGATTGTTTTGCGTTTAGATTACTGTCCGATTAAATTTTTACCGAATTTCGTTTATTCATTCATTTGATAATTGTAAAGAGAGTAAAAGTGTGCGCCCTTCATTAAAGAATGGCTGTGAGGTGCGTCCAAATTTCCTCATTATAACAATCGAGTTTGTCAAGAATAGATCAAGGAAAGGCTGACTATTTGCTAGGCACAGTCGGTTGTCACAATAATTAGCCTAAGTGAAGGAGGATAAAGTGATAATCCTTATCTTTATTCTTATCAGTTAGCAATGCAAGCAGTCTTTTTCTTCATTGACTGTTATCCCTTCAGTCGTGTTAAGGTCACGTGAACTACACGGTGAGGCACAGTTAGGTTTTGATACGTCTGGGGAGGTTTGTGGGAACTGGCTAGTCAAGCGCTTCATTGATGATTTCCTGGTGCAATTGAATTCTCAGGCCCGCGAAAGC
>NIUQ01005562.1:0-18608 GCA_002796945.1 Plectus sambesii
CAAAAGTCGGGGTCGGGGTCGGGGTCGGGGTTGGAAAGTCGGGGTCGGGGTCGGGGTCGGGGTTGAGGTCGGGGTTGACCCCGGGGTCGGTCGGGGTTGACAATGACCTACAAAAATTTAACCTCATTCTTCAAAACCCGGCTTTGAAATTTGCTTGTTGTTATTATCCCTCATTAGCCGCAAAATTTTCATGTACATGTGAAATATTTCACTTAAACGTCAACGTAAGTGAAAGCAAATGGGATGTCTGTAGAACGTGCATTAGCAGGGATGCCAGGTCGAAAATGGCCTTTTAAGACAAATTTTCTGAAATTTAAGAAATTTTAAAGACAAAAGCTTTCAATTTAAGACAAAATCTAAGACAAAATATTACTTCGTTTTTGCGAATTTTGCGAAATTTCTTTTTATGAAAAAGAAGAATAGGCTTTTAGTAGTAAAATTTGATTTCTAAGAAAGACAAAAAGATGACAAGACAATCATAATGTTTCAGCGAATGACAAAAATTTACATGTTTGTCTGCTCCTTTTTTGTCTTAAATTTTTTTGTGTCTTATAAGATTTAAGACAGCGAACCAAAATTTAAGACAAATTCTTAAATTAAGTGAAAATGGTGGGCCTGTGCATTAGTATTGCAGAAGCTGATAGTTAATGCTCTTCGAGTTGCAGTGAGCGAAAACAGTTCCTTCAACCCTTCCACCATCCAAGCAGTTTCAAAACTTATCCCTTACAAAAGGATCGCACCGCTAAACAGGCGTTCGCTAGAGACATTGTTGGGTAGCGCAGATAAATAGCGACGGTCTGATTACTAGTGGATAGGAAACTCCTTCGCATAGTTAGTTGATCTCAGAAAATAGTCTAGGTTTCGTTTCATTCTTTCATCTAATTTGGATTGCTTCGGGAATTTGAACTGGTTAGCCTCGTTCGAAATATACTCATCGTTATTTCACTATCAAAGGCTGATTTTATGGGCGGTTTGCACATGATCGCCAAAATTCTTGGTCGAACTATCTTGTACAATTTAAGTGCATTGCAGAGCTTGCACAAAGCCTTACCGCTATCGCCAATTTGCCTTATAAAACAATCCCACACTACAGATTTTTGAGGAGGCATTTAGTTAATTGCAGGAAATAGAGCCCGCTATAGCGAGTGAGATGAGACAATTTACGAGAACAAAATGAGTTATTATAAGCTGTATGAGTGACAGATTGTTGAGTTTCCCAAAGACAGCATCCTTCACTTATACTTGTAACAACATTTATAGTGGGGATGAGAGGCGGATTTTATATTCAGGGTCGGGGTTGATCGGGGTTGGGATAAATTATCAAAAGTCGGGGTTCGGGGTTACCCCGACCCCGTTACACCTCTAGTTATAAGCATGCATGCAGTTAAGTCACTCACGTACATTTTGTCAAACACTGACTCTTAGCGTATGATTATCGTTTTGAAGCCATTACACCGGCAGACTGGTTAATTAATAACTGACAGAGGCTTTATAATTAAAAAAACTGAGGCCAATTACCGTAAATCCTCTCATAACTGCCCTGGGCGATTATTTTTTCCATATAGGCTTGAGGGGGGCGGGCGATAATTAGAGGATTTACAGTATATATGTATTATCCTCAGTTGTCTATCAGTTATTACTCAGTTGTATCTCACCTCTCTATGTTCTTCTCTCCCGCTCTCCTCTAGCAAAGTACCCCTTTTATTGTGTGGCTCCAATCGAAGCGCGGACATTACAATATTCTTAGTGTACTGTGTTTCCGATTCCTGAGCCCATGAGTGTGCTAAGGGAAGAACGAAATAAAGGAAGTATTTTATTCACCGAATTCTAAAAGTGAAACGAACACACTACACAAATATAAAGACGTTCATTGAACAGTTTCAATCAAATAAACCAAAGTTTAGAACAGTAGAATCAGCTCGATTTAAGAACGAATGTTTCATGTATGATACAAAAGTGACTTCAAATTCAAGTTTAAAATGAAAGCTACCCCCACATCCATATGCAAAAGGTTGCCATAACTTAAGCTTGAATTAATCTGGTTCACATGGGAATGGAGGTTTCTTCCTGCCTAAATCGAATTGAAGCGGTCAACATTTTTCAGTTCCCAGAGGCAAAGGGGGGAGTTTGAAAAAGAACACTGTGAGTCACCGCTGAAAATCGAGCATGGAAATTTTAGGACAATATTCAATACTAAAATATTGATGTCGCACTGAAGTGATGTTTCGCAACAATTTCAATATTTGACCGCAATAATCGTGTCCTCGTCTGTTTTCAAAGATAATTCTGCAGCTCGAAAAAGTGTTCAATTTTAGAATTCGGCCCAAATTTTGCGACCTTCCTCAAAATTGCCTTTCAATTGCCATTCTCGAATCCCCCGGTGCACCAAATACTACTAGTACCATTTTTGTGCAAGAAAATACGCGAACATTCTCCGACTACTGTCAAGCTTTTGACCAGAGAGATAAAGAAGCATGACAACGGAGACGGAGAAACAAACGCTACTATACCCACTGTATGGCTAACGGCTACTGAGCACAGCTAAAATCAATACGGATAATAATACACGTGACACGTATATAAGAATGCGGGGCGATTAACGCTCGTAAGTTGTGTTTATTCAGAAGCTAATATTAGAATATCAGAGCATCACATTGATATCACATCTTCACAAAGCTAAAAATACTATGCATTATATTCGTGATTATCAGCCAATGAATGAAAAAGGAGCATCCCAGTTAAGGAAAGGATATTTGACTGAGAGCTTGTGAAATGTTTCGTAGGCGCGTCACAATGTGGGCTCAAACAACTTTTAGTCCAGAAATATTCGGCTTCATTAATATGCGGTTAATGACTCTTGAGGGTACTTTAGATAACATCGATATTCGCTACCTCAACAGATAGTAACAGCGAGCGCATATGCAAAATACATATGCGATCTCAAAATTCGTTATGTATATTCTTGTTGTGATCCGATTCGGTTATACTTTATTAAGCGTAAGCTAAAAATAGTCGAATCATCGAGGATAGAATCGAATGCTTTTTCGAGCTACCGTTTGAACAGCCATTCTATTGAAACGTTACTAAGGTAAGAAGAGGCTCAACTTTTCAGTCCTCATTAACCTACCACGTGCATGGTGCTTAAAAAGATACCAATTTTCTGTATTACTTCTTATAATTGCCTCTTCTTACCTTTGCACTCAGCTTTCTGCTAATAAGAAACCATTCATTTCAAACAAACACAGCAACAAACAATCAAACAAACGCAGTCGACCTTTATCCAGTCGACTTGGCGGAGTCTTCAGAGGGCGGTGGAGGAGCGGTCTCAGTCTTTGTCCGAGGCGATAAGCTGCCTGCGGGGGTTTTAGTAGCCGAAGAGTCGACGGGTCCGCAGCAGGTGGCGCTGGTATCGCATTGCTCCGGTGGACAGCTCAGGAAGCAGTGGCCGTCCGACGTCAGCTCGTGATTGCTCTCGGCCGGAATCATCTACAGAGGCGCAAATTATTATTACAGTCGATTTAGTCTTTGTCCTCCTTCATCGCCCATTGAAAGAGCATCCAAAGAGTTGTGTATTAACGCACATATCAATAAGCGCTGCATGGTTGTGTACTACCAGCGCGGCTCGTTTTTTGATATTGTAATTGAAATTAATTTCGCCAAAGACCTGAATAAGCTTTAAACGAAAGGCACAACAAACATTTTATTTCGTTTCATTCCGCAAAAAATATACATATGGATGGAAAGTATGACAGCCGGCTTGAGATCAAATCGGGTGGTAACAGCGAAATTGACTATAAATCTTTGTGAACTGAGCACTCCCCGAGTTTCCGAGCTTGAAAACTATCGATGGAAAGCAGCTACTGAGTACCAGTTTTAGCGAGACAAGCCACATTTGTAGCGGGGATTCACAGTTGAAGAATGACTACGCAAGTATAAGAATTTAAAAATAGAAGGAGAATGCGGAACAGCCCCATTTCCGGAGGTAAAATTCACATGTTATACTAAAAATTGTAGTTCCACGGACTTCCATAAATAGAGCACAATGTGTTCGTGCGACTTACTTCAGCGAATTCGGGCTGGATGGTAGTAGAGTGTATTTCCTGTTCGTGGAAGAAGTTCTTAATCTTCTCAGCAGCCTGCAGATAGTCCGTCAGCGAGCGGAAGCGAATGTGCGCAGTCGCGATAATCTTCTGGCCGGCTAATCGCCAAACGTGAAACTCGTGAATGGCCAGCACACCGTCAAACTGCAACATATCGATTTCAATATTGCATGCAATCAGTATACTCATTAGATACACCAAATTCGTTGATAACTGACGCGTCGCGAAGGGTAATCGCGATTGTCGAATAGACATATCCTAAGATCACGTGCCGAATCACTGCTGTAGTGCCTAATGGCGCTAATTTGAAACGGCGTAGAACAGATTTTCGCGAGTTCGCGCGCTGATTCCCCTTCTCATGCTTAATTATCGATGTTTCTGTTTAGCGTGCAGCACGTTCCACGGTTCTGCGTCATCGTGAGAAGCTTTGATACGGCAAAAAGTTAAACTCGCGCGAAAATATATTTGAAAAATTTAGCGATTGGAACTGCTTTCGAATAACTCCGCTAATATGATGATCTCTGATAATAATTATGTAACAATGAAAAACTGACCAGGCTACGACTACTAAGAATTATGGCTGAATTTTAAAAAAACCGTAAATGTAACACACAACTGAGAGTTTCAGCGGTTGTACCACACTGTAAATGTCAGATTTTACATATATTTCTTGAAAGCCTATCCTTATCCTCGAAGAGCTATAAAAATAATTTTGTAAAAACTGATTATTGATGCTTGATCAAATTTGCATGACTTATTCGGCATAAATAGCCCACTTCAATGTGACTTAAAAACAGTCCCAAAGTAAAGGTGAACCAAAGTTAAGGCGAAGAAAAATAGCCACCTTGAGGAGCTTGGCCTTCATAGTTTGCACATTCATGTATTTGGGCGTCGTTTGCAGCAGGATAAGTGCAGTCTCCTTCACTGAAACAGACCACGGATTAGAGCTCGATATATGATGCTATTTTTTCCATTTCTTTTACTCTGTATAATAAATATGAGTTCGGATAGCAGTAGTTTTGAAAGGGTCACGTTGGCGGGTTAACCGAACGTTACTATATGATAGAATAGTGCAAAGACGCTTCTACATTCTACTTAACTGACAAATTATGTTAAGAAAATTGATGCAGTGAAGCAACAGTTAGACAGACACGATTCAGCCCCCCAGCGCAACAACTACGGATGATACTGGAAGAAGAAAAATAGCGTCATTATCATGTTTAATTTAGGGTTTCAGTCAACCCCAGTCATTCGATCCCGAAAGACGCTTACGCGCTCGTGTGCGTTTCGGTGGCGTTAGCTTGGCGACCCCATATAATAAATATTACCTTACAAAACGTCGCAACAAATGTAGCAAAGCAAAACTTACGTAAAGGCACAGTCGTTGTCACAATAACGCAGACCATTATCAAGCTGCAACAATCAGATCATTACGATGGTAATCAGAGACATTGGCGATCGCTTTAAAACTCTTTGCTGGTTTAAAAATTTGCTAGATTTGCGCAAATTTGCGCGAAGCGCTCACAGAACGTCATTTAAGAACAAAGCTCAAATAAAAAAATATGAAATTATTGTGTACTAAAAAGTAGAAGAACAATAATGCTTTTTTTCTTCGTAATGTACCAATATTTTGCGCGCTTTACTATTCTTTAAAATGAGAACCAACGATACATTATAAAATACATTTTATGATACAAATACTATCTATTGAGTACAAACAAGATCCCGAGAGTTATTACGCGTAATTGACGAATAAAGAACGTTCGTTAGGCGCAAACGTTCCTCAATGCAGTATTATAAACCTTTTTTGCGAGCACGACAAGCAATTTATTACACGTATATCCTATTACTATTTCTGCGTGTGTTCCTATAATTTCATTGGTCATGTTGAACTATATTTTAGTGAATAGCACATTTTGCAACGACTTAAAGCCTTTCATCTATGATCAAGAAGGGAGCGGAGACGATATTCAATTCTGTTCTTGAAATGCGATAGAAACGAGACATTTCTCTATATTAAAGTGCGCAAGAGTGTACCTGAGCGAGGGGTCGAGATAGAGCTGAAGATATTCTTTTTCTTTGAAAAAGTAGCAGACACCGGCCGAGATGATCACGATGAGCGAGCCGAACGCGTCACCCAAAATGTGTAAGAACACTCCGTGCATGTTCATCTGTGCAGCAGTTCCACCTGAAAAGCAATCGTATCGCTCAAGCAAATAATTAGTATAATATTGTACAGCACATTATGCGCAACCGATTATGCTAGCGAAATAAAGAAAACGCCGAATAGAATAATAGATCGTCACCCATTCGCATCAGCACGTCGACTGCGGACGCATCCATTGAAATACGTTTAACCGATTGGAGGCAAATGGAGTATTAGTTGCCTACGGGATCGCTGATCCAATCGAACACGCTCTACATTGCTCGTTAAGAAACACCGAGCGAGTTCCTTATTCTCTATTTACGATCGCTAACTTCTTTTATCAAATCTAGGCCCATCAAGGAATGTATATTAGTCCAGATTGAAAACATCCCGTGAAAAAACAGCCAAAATGCAATCAACAAACGTAGCTTTTAAACATAATTTTCAACATACATGTTCATTAACCAATATTAACTGCAGACTAGTTGACACATACCAGCTTTCTTGGTCTTTTCTGCCTTCTTGTCGGTTAGTCGATTGTTTTTATCGTCGACGATGACGACTCTATTCGATTGAGTGCCTGTCAGCGCCCTTGATTCGTCAGTTGTGTCTTCATGATTCGGTGTCAAGCCTGAAAAATGTAGGGTGATCTACGTAAGTGCCTTCGGTTTTATTTTTGCGAGCATTTATAATCTTTTATTCGAGCTCAACCAAATTTGAACACTCAAATAAATTAGCACCTAAATTTCACTGAGCTTTAATGCGAGATCTCTGAAAAATTATGTTATTATACTGTGCATCAGTCTGCTTTTGCTATATTTAAAAAGCTAAAAATAAAATGATAGGAAGTATTTATAGGAGGGACTACATTGATTGTTTAATAAATCTCCTTGGGCATAAGGATACACACGCAATGACGTATAGAGGCAGTAAAACTGTGACTTTAATGACAGCTTTCTCAGTTCAAATACGAATGTCGTCATCGATATATGCGCAAGCGCAAATATTTAGTTAAGTGCAACGTGGAGTTTCTCACTTCTGCTGCGCGCAGGTCGCACAATATAGTGCGCGCAGCGTGAGCGACAAAGACTAACCAACTACGATTTCACTCTTAGAAGCGAAACATTACTTGGCAACGAAATATAGTCAAAACTTTTCGATCAGTAACGAGAAAACCAAATTTTGGTCCTGTTACGATGAGGTCCATGCGCGAAATGTAAACTGTGCAAAATGAATGACCAAGCAGTAATACATAAATTATGTCTGTTTTCACATTCTTCTAATTTTGTAAATGGCACGCCACACCTGCTTGAACATTATTCAACTCTTACAGCTAATTTCACTGAAGAGAAGCAGCTATATTTTGCTCACGTAACTAATTCCATTAGCAATACGTAACAGCACTAGAGTGATTAGTCGCCGACGAACTCTTTCGGGCATAAATCTCTCCAGAAGCATGGAATATGTCGAAAGCTATCAAATGAGGCATGCATTCGACTGTATTTGACTTTTTCTTATATTTCATAAAGGAAAATGAAAAGCTTTAGCCTATTTTCATTTGTTTTCTTAGCCTACGATTTACGTAATAAAATAAGTCTTACAGCGAACGTGCTCAATTTACTCATCCGCATCTTTGCGTGTTACGGTGTTCCGTCTCGTCCTGAATTACTGATCGAAAAGTTTTGACTATACGCATCAATTCCTATAATATACGTACCACTCTCATCGCGAGCCATTTTGCTCGACTGGTGAACCAGTTTGTGCGGGTTGTCGGCCATGTTGTTTAGCACAGAGACATTGTGCGCTTCTGTGGCGACGACCTGGAATGATTCGTAAAGCTNTTATAAGAATACCGCCATGCAAATAAAATTACGGTATCATGCTGTCCGGCTTGAGAACCACGCTTCAAATTTAAACGAGCTTTTAAGATTGCTGCAGAATTGAGGGATTGCGGAATTGCAGTTGCAGAGTCGCGAAAAGCTTTATGAAACAGGAAATTGCGGAATTCCTCTTGCAACTGTTGCAGTTGCGGAATTGCAGTTGCAATTGCAATAGTTCTATGAAATAGGCCCCTGAATGCTAAAATAATGTTGAGTAGAAATTCAGTCAGCCCCTTGGAAAAATTAGAATAGTGCCACGGTAAAGTAAGTTTCAGTTTCAAGCATTTAATTAAGACGAAAATTCTGGGCTTGAGTATTGTTTCAAGGCGCAGGGCAATGAATACTAATTTTCTGGTTGAAATTGTATAGTTAGAAACGACTTGATAAGACAGATACTTAATGCCTACTATAACCATTTTCATTTGAACTTGATGACGTCGGAAATAAAAAGCCAACGTAAAAATTTGCTTATATGCAACTATAGTCTAATTGTTAACAATATATTTTGCTCAGGATGGAAGTAAAAAGCAATTAAAGCAAATGTCCGATATAAAAAATTGGAAGAGTTTAAATAACTGTACCCAAAAGAATCATCAGCATAGCGATGATATATCCGAGACAATATGCTCGACGGGGTTCGTCATCTTTGCCATAGCCTTTACTGAAGTAATGTATGTATGGAAATAGGTGATCTTTACAAACCGCCTGTAATTACAAGCATGATAATGCTGCAAGTTTTTGTAAACGTCTCGATAAAAATAATATCTGAATTTCTCGAAATTAGGCCCCCCAAAAGTGAAGACCCGGGGGGCTTTAATTCGACAGCCTTCTCGATATTTATCCCCGGGGCGTAATTTCTGAGCTTAAAGTGTTTCGTTCGACAGCACAAGATAATACCCTTTGTGCAATCTTTTATCGAAATTGAGCATTGGTATATTTACAGATTTGCGTGCAATCCTCCATTTTTTTGAGTTTTTTGCATGAATATGGTGAAATCTCGATGCTCGGTGTTGCCTTACTTCAGTAAATTCGTGTCTGACGGTAGTCTTATTACTACAATACTATGGGTCAATACACTTCCAAGCATTTCGCTAAATTAAGCCCCGGGGCGTAATTTTAAATTTCACATGACCACCAAAAAGCTTATATTTCTCGTCAAAGCCCCGAGGCCTAATTTCGGCAAAAGCCGGTACACTAGCTTATTTTCCTACGACCAGAATTATCAAAAGAATTTAGCAGAATAAATAACTTAAAAAATATTTTGGATTTTGAAGTAATTTATTTTTTTAAAATTAGGTACACGACACGCTATTAATAAAAACATATCGAAAAGGCATGGGTTGTATTTATGCGCATGATATCATGCAATAGAGTTAATACCCACTCAGCACCGTTTCCGTAATCAGCACATGTGCCGATATCGACCGTTAAAATGGCAGTGCGTGCCAGCACACTCAAAAGAGGCGGACACAGCTTTTTATTACAGTGAAACCCGGATAATTGCATAACGTTTTCTTGCCGAGTCGATGTGCACTTATCCGGGTTTTACTGTAATATATTTGATGTCACCATCACTGATTCAGACAAAAAAAAGGCGCATAACAAATGTTGAATGAGGTGTACGGAAAATCAAATTAGCCGTTAGAAAGATTTCGCCAAGATTCCAAAAGTGATGTTCCTGTCGTGCAACTGTGAAGCTGAACTCAACGTCTTTCTTTGAAACTTACCCTCTGCATGTGAAACGCAATTTAAGTATCATTTGTACTGCACCTGAAAGACTTTAGGTGCACTAACAAGACTTGCTAGAGCTGAGCTGAGTGTTGCTGCAAAAATTCCTGCTGTAATCAGCGGTCCCCAGCCACTCTCAATTTCCATTACCTAAAATGGATCATCTTTTCAATGCATATGAAAGAGCCGCGCGAGGATCAGTTTAATCTTTATATTGCGTTTTGAAATCAGATACGGCTCATATTTTAGTTGAATGAGCAAAATTATGATAATAATAATACTTTTAGAGATTACTACCCTCTAAATTACACCACCAGACAATATACTAGCTGAAAAAAATAAAATTTATAAAATGCTCTGTGATGATTTATTTAAGAACCAATACTTCTTCGACTATTGCTAACGTTATATATATATATCAGAAACGTGTATAAAGAATTTCTTCTAATGCACTACAGGGTTAACACTTTGTCCCAGCCAGCCAGAAATCCACTCACTTGAAAGTAGTTCATGAGACCGTATTCACAAGTTGCGTTATAGACGCAGTCAGGTTGAATCCATTTCAAACTACTTTCATTGGAGAACAAGGGTGGAGAGAGGCCGTCTGCATCTCGGACGCAAGTTGCGCCTGTCTGCCATATGGTAAGAAGGTAGAGTGCCGTTGTTACAGCTATTGCCAACAACGTTCCTTTTGGAATTGCCTAAATAAGAGTGGCACAGTGCAATGTTACTGGGCTAAATCATACGATGCACCATACCACTGTGACGTTTAACGCATAACGACTGACGCTATAATGCTTTATACAAATAATAAAGTATGCATAAGTAAACAGATAATCCTAAATTAACAGATTTCGGAAAAGTGCTGGAAAACGACGAATCACCACACGCGCAATTCTGCTTTTTCGCAATTGCGACAGTTTACCTCTGTGGTGCATAGGTAATGAGCCAGATTACACCGCTACGTGTTCTCATCAAAGGCTAATATTGATTGCACCTTTTGTGGATTTGCTAGATCACCAGAGATGTTTGCACCAGCCATAATACCCGTTGCTGCTGGGAAGTAAACGGCGAATACAGAGAAAAAGTCTTCTCCTCGCCAAGCAGGTAGAAAGTTCGTCGTCAATGTTCCGACTATAATTGCATTTTTTTACATTAATAAAAAGTACTACAAATCTGATATGACCATACACGTGACAGTACTTTGATAGCTCAACCAAAAAAGTTCTAATATTTAAATTTAATATGATAATAAGTTGGGTTTTAGTTCAGTAAAAGCACTCTAACTCATAGCTACAAATTATACTAGATAGTTACTGTAAAGTAGTAGGCTTCAGGAATATTAACACAGAAATGGTTTTTAGGAGAGAACTGTTGTTATTAAGGCACGAATTTCTGAGCATGAAAATCAAGAAACTATTGGAGATGTCTTTGCTGTCTTATTAACCCGAGAAGAAGATGAAACATTGATATGGATTTCCGTTATCCTTCGCTCAATGGGCCGGTTTCATATCGCGTACTTTAACTAAAGTCGGACTTTACGCAATGATGAAGGATAGGCCTTAAGCCCGACTTTAGCTAAAGTACGCGATGTGAAACCGGTCCATTGATTGTTTGTGCATTCAGTCGATGGTTGACAGCCCTACTCTGTAATTAAACGTAATCCTGTTAGCTTTCTATGGGCACGGTAAATAGTATCGTATTTCTGGCGCTAAAATGGATCACAAATAGCATTAATATCAAGACAGTTTGTTAAAATATGGTACACATGAAGAGTAGTTCAACTTCTCATATGTTCACTTACAATTGTAGCCGGTTACGCCTCGAAGTTGTTGGTGTTCAGTGACAGGGAGAAATGTTCCAGTCCAGTAACTGATGATTGAGGCGATCAGAATAAACAGCAGTATGACCTGCATCCGACTTTCGAAGCTTGTACCAATGAACACAATCGCCATAAGTAGAGTGCAAGTGACTGAAAAACAAACTGTTTTGAAAAAGGTGTAGTATTTCAATTTCTTCAAATAAAATATGCTATTGCATATTAATTTTGAAGAAAACTGGTTGTTTGTAATAATATTGTGCTTCTATAGTTTAGCGCTATAACCAATTTCTTTCCGTTCTTTGCATTTTTCGTTTTCCTTTGTTTTGCGCAAAATGAAAAAATTGGTTAAAAACTGAAGGGAAATTCGTGTTATTTTAGCGAAAGTTGTGTCATGTTTAATGTTGTCTTCTCACGATTTGATTGATATCGAAATCACCGCAATCGGTGTTCGTTGACACGCGCTCAAGGCACATATCCGACACACCAGGTCCTGACGCGAAAGAATCCCAAAATTGGTATTAGAAAAATGGTAATTCAAGGCGAGTCGAATACAATTTGAATCAGCCCCGATTGGACAATTTTAGGCCGAGTTGTTCAAAAACAAATCGGCAGAAATTCTTTGAATGCCCTGTATATAGCAATGAAGTAGAAGCAAATTTTTAGCCTTTAAATGATTGGGTTTTGAAACAAAATATTTTCGCGCGTATTCTGTAAACAGAGCTGCCACTTAAGGTAATCGATTAATCATTTCAACTGAACTTACTTAGTCCGATAATTCGCACATCCATTATACCATTGTCGATGATAATCCACCCTTTTTCTTTCATCAAATCGCGGACGGTCTCTGCAAATCCGACGACATACATAGCCGCGCCAATAGTATTCGCCATCGAAAATATCAGCCCTATCGATCCACCGAACTCTGGTCCCAAAGTCCTGAAAAAAAAGATCAAAATACGGCTTTGCTTCGATAAAAACTGAGATTTTCAGCACGAGATTTCTTTTGGCAGTAATGAGAAATTTCTTGAAATTTTTCGTTGCATAACTGGTGATTAGTACCGTTGTGCTGTGCAAGTTAAAAATTATTTGGGCTATCTCTACTTTCAGTTTCAAAAGTGTGTTTCACTTTTATTTAGTGAATGAATCGATGAAACACTATTTGTTACATAATGTAAGTATTGCTGTTTTTAGCAATAAAATTTCTTCATTCGAACTTTGAAAATGAGTTAAAGCTGCTGATAAGCGCTTTTATTGCTTACCGACTGATGACGAAATAAGCGCCTCCGCCTTTCACTTCTCCATTTGTACAAATGGCGCACAGTGAAATGGTAGTAATGGTTGTTACAACTGAAGCCAAGAGAACAATTGCAGAGCCAAGGCCTAAAAGATAATAGAGATATGTTAGGCATAACAACACCAAAGTCCCACAACATTTTTATACCAGTATTACTATCATGCTTGCAAAATACTGGTTGGCGCAAAAACTTTTGTACTAGTATCTAGTAAATGGCGTCTGTCAATGTGTGCGTAGACACCTCACGGGTTGAGCAACCAAGTTTTTAGCGATCCCCAGACAGACTATGGCAGTGTGTGCCAAGGGTACTGCACCGACCATGCCAGTTCCGTCCAGATACTATTGTATGTTTAAGTAGCATAAACACATAGTATGCGTAACGGCTTAATATTGCACTCGAAGCAATTCTCTCTTCAACTAAGGGTCATATGAAAGAATTAGGGCGTACCTGATTAATTTTGGGTCATAAATTTTTTTATGCCAAAAAAATTATCAGAGCGCAAGGATTATAAAAAATTCAAAATTATCAAAATCCGTTCAGTCTGTGCAAAGTTATTCAAAAAAAAATCGGCAGGATATCTTTGAACGCCCTGTAGATTGACAAAGAGCAGTTTTGTACCGGCGCCATCAATAAATAAATCTTAACACGAGCGATCGGAGAATATTCTAGGAATTTCGATGACATCACAATGGAAATTTCTATGAACAATTTAGAATCTTCGAGAACTTTCTCATGGTTTATGTAAAATAAATATTAGTACGAAGCCCTTTTTAAATTCCCATCAAACTGCCTTTTGGCAAATATAGCAGTATATTATGTTGCATTTTAAATATAAAAGACCAGTGGAACCAAATTGCAAGAATCAAAACGCAGAATCTGAATTCCGCGATGCTCAGCGGTAAGGGCGACGCAGTCTCGCAGGGGAAACACGCATAAACTCTAGCGCTCTCTGGGCCCTATTTCACGAACGCTCAGAACCATAAATCTGTGATAATTTGACTGAGTAATGCACATCAGCCATATATCACCTGGTATCAACAGTATGAGACTCAGCCGACTTATCACAGATTTTCGATTTTGAGCGTTCGTGAAATAGGGCCCTTCTCGTTTGCTTTATGTAACTAAACATGATAACGAAGCTGCAAATTTGCTTCTATGAAACTGTTTACGCTAAGTTACCGTAATTATTCTAATAGTACGACATGTCGTAATATTTTTCGATTCCTCTGCCCTATTAGAGAGTGTCGTACTACAGGGTGATTTTAAAAAAATGCAGGCGACGTACCGGATTTTCTCGAAAATAAGCTCCGGGCGTATTTTACAGGAAAATGTTGAGGCTCGAAAATACTATTTCTCGTAAATAAGCCTGGGGCTTATTTTCGAGAAAATCCGGCAATTTTTGAACGGGGTGCTGCTTTTGGCCCAAATTTTAACCGTATGGTGTCCTAGTATGGGGCTTCAGGTGGGCGGAGTTTGGGCCGCCTCCTTTACAAACTGTCGTTGCGGGACCCCAAAATATGCGAAGAAAGAGCCTTAATTCGGAGGTGACTTTGAAGGGTCACTGTGAGGTGGAAAGTTGAGATGGTGAGCTGAGTTTTGGGCCAGGGGTAGTCCCCAAAGGTGCAAAAGTTGTCCACAAAGTTTTGAAAATTGGTCAGAAATTTTCCAAAAAATGCCTAACAAAGATGCCCGAAAATCTGCCAAAAATCTGCCTGTGGGGCAGTTTTGACCAATTCCAAAAATTTTGATTGCAAAACATTCGCACCTTTGGGGACTACCCGTGGCCCAAAAGTCAGCTCAACATCTCAACTCTCCGCTTTACAGTAACTCTCCAAAGTCACCTCCGATTAGAGGCCATTTTTTCGCTCATTTTGGGGTCCCGCAACGACAGTTTGTAAAGGAAGCGGCCCAAGCTCCGCCCACTTGAAGCCCTATACTAGGACACCTTACGGTAAAAACTGGGGCCAAAAGCATTACCCCGTTCAAAACTTACATCGCCTGCATTTTTTTTGAATCACCCTGTATATTTCACTTACTTCATCTCCGCAGGTCGATGGCTCGGTATCGCGATCCGTTCGCATGTCTATCAGCCGTTACATATTCGATAGTAATCCTGCGCTTGCGTATTTTATGTCTCATTAGGCTCCCCCTTTGACAAGGGCTATGCTTATCTAGGGTCAAAGAAGACGGACAATCTCTCTCGCTCTTTTTGTACCCCGGAGCCCTCCTAGTTTGGCTGCCCTTACTCCTGAATAGAATTGTCCATTCAGCTATGCAAATCTCGATCACCTTCTTTATCGTCTAATCTATTATGCACCAACACCACCACCTACACCACCAACGCTACTGTGATCCGTTTCCCTTGATAATGATATATCAGTATTCTAATAGTACGACATGTCGTACTATTAGAGACTGTCGTACTATTTTTTGAAGGGGCAGTACCATGTCGTACTATTGGAGACTGTCGTACTATTAGAGAGTGTCCTACTATTAGAATAAATACGATATATACTTGGATAATCAAGATTAAATACACATTTTGTGAATATTTCATAGTTTTGACTGTGTCCAATTGTGCTCACCAATTCCAGCTTGGCCAGTAACCCAGCTGATGCGAAGGTAGAGCATAACACCTAGGATGTTCAGTATACAGCGAACGAACACGCCTTCAAGCCATCCGAACTTCACCCGTGCCACTGACAAAATTCGCTGCTCGACGTTTTTCACTTGGTTTGTTGAAAGTTCCTGTTTGCCCAAACGATCACCCTTGGAGTTCTGCAATGAGCTGAGCTAACTGCTCCGAAAATAAAAAGTTTTGCAAATAAAGTGAAACCCGGTTATAAGAGACACTTTGCGATTTCCCGCGCATCTGTACTATGCTACAACACAGGAGTCGACCCCGGATATAAGAAACAGTGTTTTGGCAAATTTTGTGGCCAAGACCCGGCTATAAGAGAAAGCACCCCATAAAATGACAAGGGCCAGCCGGTTCAAGCAGTAGAGCTGGTGCTATAGTAAGCAAAACGTCACGGGTTCGATTCCCATGATGTTCGCGTTCCCCCTCGAATATTCACAGGTGATGTGAGAATCGAACTCTCGACCTTTCGTCACTATTACACTGGCTCTACAACTTGAGCTCGCATGCTCTTGACTTAATGCCCTTAAAGGAGTTCTCAAGTGTGCTTGCTCTTATACTCGGATTTCGACAAAAATAAAGGCGCCGAAGAAAACAAAATCGGGATCAACTAACATGTGGGTTAATACACTCGTTCAGAGCTAAACATTAAGTTGACTCTCACTGTGAGCAATTTCACCATAAACTCGTTCAAACCAAGATCAGTGAATACTTTTCGTGATTTAGTATGCTTTAATTGTTCTAATAACTTGATTTCATTCGCTGAACAGCATGTGCTAACCATTAGTACAATATTGACATGTTTCTAACATAAAATTTTGCAAAAATGGCCGATCCCGGATATAAGAGACTATTTTCAATTTCCCGAGCATTCTCTTCTATCCGGGTTTCACTGTACTACGAGATGAAGAGAGGTTTAGGAGGCGACCAGCGCTAGGTCGTTATCCAGTAAAATCCGGATATAAGAGAATGCTCGAGAAATTGAAAAATGTCTCTTATATCCGGCTTTAACTGTACAAATCAAGCTATCGCTCTTGCTTTTCCTACTTTATCACATCATAGATATATCACGCTTCAAAGCATTTATTTTTGATGAAGAAAGGTTTGAAATTCTCCAGCTTTCCCCGTTTGAACGTCTCCTAGCAAATTCATGTTTTCGATACTTCCTCTTTAGCCCATTCCTATTCAGTTTATTTGCTATATATATTTATTTGTTACCGTTATTTCCAGCTTGATACTATCAATAGACTTTCCATGGACGAGAGTGATCATAGATGGTCGAGAGGAACTGCAGCCTTCAGCCTTGTCCAAGTTTAAGTAAAAATCGATGGCTGGGGGCTTTTCGATTGTAAGCGTATTGCTGAAGCAGGTACAAAAGATTGAAAATTGTTTCAATTTGCAAATGCATAAAATGCTCTCTGTACAATTGAATAGAAAGTCGTTTTATTTGTGGCATGAAAAATAATTACTCACCCTAGCTTCTGACACAACTATCAGAATGTCGCTCACTTTTATTTATCACAGTACATGTAACTTTAGACCTGACCTTAAATAAACCATTTTCCCCTTTTATAAGAACGCTTTTCTATTCATTTAGCATATTTTTCAAATTCAATCAATATATAAAACATCCTCTTTGAATACGAAAGCATCCTTATAAAAGTGGAAATAGTACAAAATTTTGATACTTGTAATGAACTATCGTATCATTAAAAAAATTAACTCGTGACTATCACTGCGGTGTCATGGATCAAACTTAACGTACCGCATATTTTTTTCATCAGCGAGACGGATTTCGTCAGTATCGAACGACTCTTTTCGTTGATTTTGTATATTACTCGAGCTGACAGAGATATGGATTGCGTTGGATTCATGGTTATCTTTGAGTGAAGCGATTTGAAATCGTCCAACTGAAGAAAGTGATGAAACACTGTCTGGTCTTCGTTGATATCCGGTTGAATTGTCTCCTTCTGTGACGCTTTCTACTCGAAAGCCGTCCGGATCGGATGAGCGATTTGACTCGCTGTCGATTGAATCGGCCATTGAAGGAGACTTCCTCTACTCAGCGAACGACGTTTGCAGAAGACTAAAGCAAAATTTATCAGGTTTGATCGATACAGAAAAAAATTTCAGAAGTTCCCAAAAGCGAAATACTTGTAAAATCAGCCACTATCGACAGAGGTTTGCAGTGCCGAAGTGTTAATTGTTATACTTTGAAATGAGCATACCATATTTATGAAGGTGGAGCGCAATTTTAGAAAATGCTCCTCACTTTGATTTCGTTTAAAAATGAGAGAATCAGTCATAATACTTATTTACAGATAGTGTAAATATAAACGTTTCAAACGTTTCCAATGAGGAAAAGATAATTTTGAAGCATTTTCTTGAACCATCTTTAGCTTGACGTTAACCAACGAAAATATGGTGCATGAGACAACTCACAAATTTACTTTAATTACACCTGATGTCATTTGAACGGGATTAGTATGATAGCAAGTCAGTTCTCAAGCAGCAGAAATTTTCATACTGTCGGCAACACGGAACGGAGTCGTACCAGTACCGTAATTTGTAACTAATAGATTCAATTCATATTTTAAAGTAAGCAGGTAATGTACACAATTGGCATGGTTACTTTAAAATATGAATTGAATTTAATAGTTACAGATTACGGTGCTGGCGCGACTCCGTTCCGTGTTGCCGACAGTACTGAACGCTATTAGACTAACCCTTTTGCGGCATATTCTGCCGCTATAATTACCATTCTATAAGGTTAGCCACATACCAATACAGAAGTGCCCAAATATAAGAAACATTTTACCCCTATCCGTGCTTTACAATACGCTAGAACACTGAATAGAACCCAGATATATGAGAGTTGAAACTCGAATATATGTCGTATGCCTTGGAGCGACCCGTGCCTTGGAGCGACCGGCTGCGTCGCACTACAGTTCTATGACGTAGGTCACTCCAAGGTACAAGCCCTTGAAGCGACCTGTAGT
>NIUQ01005563.1:0-10508 GCA_002796945.1 Plectus sambesii
ACGGGGCCCCAAAATGTGTGAAAAAGGGCCTTAAATCGGAGGTGACTTTGGAGAGTCGCTGTAAGGCGGAGAATTAAGATGGTGAGCTGATGTTTTGGCCAGGGAAGTCCACAAAAGTGCAAATGTTTTCCCAAAAGATTTGAAAATTTGTCAGAAATTTTCCAAAAAATGCCCAAAAAAGCACCCAAAAATCGGCCAGTGGGTCAGTTTTGGTCGATTGACAAAATTTTTTTGCAAAACATTTGCACCTTTCAGGACTAAGCCTGGCCCAAAAATTAGCTCACCATCTCAACTCTCCGCTTTATAGTGACCCTTCAAAGTCAGCTCCAGTTTAAGACCCTTTTTCACACATTTTCGGGTCTGGCAACGACAGTTTGTAANAACGACAGTTTGTAAAGGAGGCGACCCAAACTCCGCCCACCAGAAGCCCAAATATTAGGACACCATACGATTAAAATTTGGGCCAAAAGCGCTACCCCGTTCAAAAGTTACGTCGCCCTCTTCTATGTGACACCCTGCATTTTGTAAGTAAATGCTCGAAAATAAAACTAAGTTATTTAGTTAGGACTATATTTGTTTTTAAACTTATTTATTAAGTAATATTACTGAGTTTTTTCCTAAGTGAAAAAACTTAGTTACTAACTCAAGTTTCAACACTGCCTGTAACCATCTTATCCAATGCCACTGCCACTTGACGAATTACACTATTCGATTATGCTCATTTACACTTATAATTCATGTAGACAATGCCAAAAATTGTCAAATGTCGTATAAGCTAAGCGGAAATAGAAGACATATTTGGTATATTCACTTTATTAATACTTTATATTAATTAAAAACGGAAATCAGTATTATTATTAGTAAATAAGACTTTCCTTGACTCATCAAAGCGCGGAGCTTCTCTTTCCTCAAGGTAAAATACCGTTAAACTATGAACAAACTTTAACTTTCAGCAAAAAATTGGAATTATCATACAGCTATTTTATTTAATTGTTTTTAAATTGAAGCAATTATGAAAATTATATGAATTTATGTAGACCTAAATGTGATGAAACGAATAACGTGGGAACTGTCCAATTAAATAACTTTATAAATGAAATTCAAAGAAGAGAAAGCAGTTTATTTAGTAACAGCGTTCGCATATACCTTTTTTTTAATCTCAAGACAGTTTACTTGCAAAAAACTAGAAAAAAGACCATGCGGAATGCTTACCTATAAATATACCCCAAACACAAGACTGGGAAACAATCTTTTCATGTACGCCTCAATGATGGGAATAGCCTTACAAAACGAGCGATCTTTTTGCGTTAACAAATATTCTCTCGATATGTTGCGAAAGGTTTTTGATACTAAAGCAATTGCATGTAACTGTTCAGTAACTTTCACAAACTATTTTATTGATGAAAGTTATTGGTTACCTGGACATTTCCATTATGTGCAGTCCCAAAACTTACCATGTAATCATCTTGAACTTAGTACATATTTACAATCTTATAAATATTTCGATAAGAGCAAAAGCGAAATTTTAAGTGATTTAACATTTCATACGTCTTACTTGGAGAATGCAGCGTCAAAACTAAAACTATTTTCTCCCAGAAGTAATATTAGCAAAGTAATTGTTATCGCGCATTTGCGCAGAGGCGATTTTTTGAATGAAGCCGAAAGAGATCATGGATATGTTGCAGTAGGCAGAGCTTATGTTCTGTCTGCATTTGAACATATACTTTTGTCTAATAATTTACAAAGGAACGAAACCAATTTGTTTTTAATAGGTGATGACTACAGTTGGATGAAAAGCGAATTTAGCAACGTTGACTATGCGATTCCTGTGAAAACCGATAACGCTGCAGCCGTTGATCTGGCACTTTCAAAGTTTGCTGATTTTGTCATTATTTCAACAGGGACATTTAGCTGGTGGTTTGGATACTTAAGCAGAACAGTTGTATATCGCCCAAAAGTATTTTGTAAGAACTTATTATGTGAAGATTATACAGAGAACGACTACATGCTTCCACAATGGATTGCAATCTGAAAGGCTTAATGGAGGTCTAGTCTGTTTATTTATATCTGAAACTCTATCTTTCTTAAAACGAGAAAGTAAATTTCAGATGGCTTTTCCATAATACAAGCTAATCCAGAATAAGTATAACATCCCCTTTAAATCTTGACTGTGATGAGGATATTTGATATTTTATACGTAAGTACCTCAATGTAAAACCTAACTCTGGACAAAGTTTTAGCAACAGAGAATCATTTTCAGTACAGAGACATCAATCAATATATTCAAAATGTCCACCATCAACAGCAATATGCACACACGTGCGATCTAACATAGAATCGCAGATACAGTGAAACCCGGATATAAGAGCAGGCTTGGGAAATCGAAAAGTTGCTCTTATCTCCAGGGTGCTCTTATAAGCGGGGTCAGCTCCTGAGTTGTAGCATAGTACAGTGCACGCACGGGAGATCGCGAAATGGCTCTTATATCCGGGTTTCACTGTAGTTCAGAAATGTTGTGGTTGCCGTGGGGTGCAGATGTAATTACAAACAGTATCGGTACCACGTTTACTGGTGTACAGGGGGTGGATTACAGGGTCGGCGTATAGGCAAGTAGTATGAGTGTTCAAGAGAGACTTTCTAAGTACCAAACTTCCCTTGGCACAGTTTACAAAAAGGTCTCGGATTTTGATGAAATTTGTTACCCTGAGGTATTTGAGGTCGGGATTTTCGAAAAACGCATCAGAATTTTTCAAAAATATTTCCGTGTCGAGATATGGCGGAAAATTCAAATTTGATCAGGTGGCTACAGTAACAAAACAAAAATCCTTGTTTCTGTACACCATTCAAAAGGAAATACAGTCAATACCGGATAAGTGCTAATCGGGCTAAAGGGCGACCGGTACGAGAGAGGTCCTAAAGCGATTCTCGCCTGATTATAATGTTTGCATTCAAATAGCACCGTACGGCATTGTTATGGCCACAAACTCTTACGTAACGCAATTCAAATCACGCGCCTTCGATTACGGTAGCCTTCGCGTACCGGTCGCCCTTTAGCCCGATTAGGATAAGTGCACATCGATCAGGCACGGGAAATTTGTGCACTTATCCGGTTTTTGCTTATATACACTAATTTTGGCTCAATTTTTGCTCAAATCCTTAAAATAAGCACATTTGATTAGTTATATAGCATTTCCAAATAGTAAGGATCCTTTCCAAAGTAAAGAGAACGTTTCCCTTATCAAAAAGAACACTTTTCGTATAAACCTGACTCGAAAAATGTCTTTGTGACATGAAAAGTGTCCTTGATACAGTTGAAATGGTATAAGAAACATTCCTTGTCACTAACCAAAGCTTCAAGATAAACAAGGTTGAAAGACATTTTGATCAACATACGCACTGTTTTGATGCACTATAGATCATGTGCGCAGATAACTGAGTGACATTTGGGTTGGATCACGCCCATGTGCACTTATCCGGTCATGATTCAATACAAAAGTTGCACACGGGGCTTGCAAAAAATGGGCACTTATCCGGTTTGTGCACTTCTCCGGTTTCGACTTTATTGAGAGGACTCTGAAAATGACCGAAATTTAAAAATTGGTGCAAAACTAAGAAAGCTATGCAAGAAAGAGTTGGTCGCATTTTTCGCTTTTCAATTTTTCGAATTTTTCGGCAAAAAACTGGTCGGAAGCCCTGAGTGGAAGTTACCCTAAATCGAAAAACCAAAAAGTTAAGAAAGCTGATAAATGCCAAAAGCGCGATATTTTGCTTTTTACATAACTTTCCAGCTTCTACACCAATTTTTAACTCTGCGCACATTTTCAGATTGCTCTTGTCATTCTCCATCAAATGGTGTATAGAAACATTGATTTTAGTCACGTTCTGCCACATTGCCTCATACCCATTTTTTTGGTAAATTTGGCATCCATCACCTTTGGGCTCAACTTGCGATCCATTGTACCGCGCTGATGTCAATTTTTTATGATGCCATTGGAAAGCCTAGAGTAAAGGCTTAAACCCCAAGGGGTGCTTTACTCGGGCATACAACCAAGGTTGTACCGAAAAATTCAAGAAACCAAAAAGTTTGAGAATTCCAGTTTTTTCTTTTACGTAACTTTTCAGATTCTGTACAAATTTTCAATTTTAAAAAATTCGGATTCGTCTCATCATTTCCAATCGACTGATATATAAAAATAATGATTTCGACAAGTTCTGCGTTTTCAGCAAGCTAATTCAAATTTCCCGCCCTATCTCAAAGCGAAAACTTTTGTAAAAAATCCGACATTATTTTCGGGAGTTCTACTCTAAAGTACCCTAGCATACCAAATTTCAGCAAAATCCGAAACACTTTTTGCCCATTGTGCCAAACGTTTCTCGATGCTTAGAAAAAGCGGATCGTAAAGCGGGAAATTGTGATGGTGAGCTGATTTTTGGGCCAAGGGTAGTCCATAAAAGTGCGGATGTTTTCCCAAAAGTTTTGAAAATAGGTCAGAAATTTTTCAAAAGATGCCCAAAAAGGATACAGTAGGAACCGGATATAAGAGACTGCAGGGGAAGTGAAAAAAATTCTCTTATATCAGGTTTTCTCATATATCCGTTTTCGACTATTTTTGGCCGTTACATACTGTATTTAGTGTCCGTTTTGCACAATTCACTGAACCACAAGCCATATCACGCGAAGCAACCAACAAATCATGAAAAGCTTGTCGGTCTGTAGTTGGGTACGGTAGTCGGAAGGTACGGTAAAGGCAAGGGTTCAGAAGGTTTACTAGACATGACAATTACGGTTTTATCTACTGCGATTAATACAAAGTAGCAACAGGTTATATAGGCATGCGTAGTCAATTACATCGAGAGAAAAACATTATAAAACAAGTTTAGATGATCATCAATCGTATCTTAAAAAGGGTAGGGTAATATATTAAATGTCACTTGTGCTGACGCGTGTCGAAAGAATCCATTTGTCTTGATAGGCATCTCTTTATCGGGTCGACGATAAGTTACCAAACTGCAATTAATAATAACCGGATCTAATCCAAACTAGACAACATTATTCCAAACTGTAATTAATACTAACTGAATCTAACCCGAATGAATTAACATAACTTCATTCCATTTTTAATCAAGCGAAACTGAATCATTAATCATAGAGAAATAAAACAGTCGGCTGATGCCCGACAAGCTCATGCAAATTAATCAAAATGGCCAATCGTAAACTGACTGAGCAGATCGCTGATTTTATTTGAATTGTCCTTCGCCAAATCTAGCAGCCGAATTTTGTCTTCTACTGACAACGTTTTGCTCTGTACTTTCGATGGGATAGCCATTGCATCACAACAGACCACCAACAACGCAGTCACAGTAGCATGAAGACACACGCGCGATATGCATGCATTGCAATTGCTTTGACCTTTTGGATGTCGGTCAATTTTGTTACATACACTAAGGAGTCATTGCGCCACATAGGTCAGACAACAACGCAGTTGCAGTAGCATGCAGCCACACGCGCGCAGTGCATCGCAATTGATTTAGACCTTTCAGATGTCAGACAATTTTCGTACATATGCACATCTGATAGTAACAGCATATGTTTTTGCATTAAACTGGCCAAAATTATTCGATTTTATGGGGTGCTTTCTCTTATATCTGGTTCCCAGCCAAAGCTTGAGCCAAAATTTTTTCTCTTATATCCGATTATCTCTTACATCCGGTTTCTACTGTACTAATAAACAGAGGACATAGAGATTTTGGTCGTTAAGCAATAAGCAAATACTAGTATTCAAAAAGTTGTTAATAGCACACTGCAACTAATATAAAATGCATATGAGCTTTAATTGATAATTGCAGCTGTGAAGTTCGCTTGTGATGCATACTAACTTATGAAGCTTAAGTTTATACAGGCAGGGTGCTTGGAAAGTTCTGTAACAGAGATGAAATGACTTTTTTTAATGTAAACCGACGAAGTTGCGAAAAGTAAGCTTAAGTATGATTAATCAGAGTGTTTTTAAATTATATCTGAAGATTTATTTCGAAATATCATCTTTTGCACGAATTCAATCATTTAAAGGACGAGTAGATTGACTGACGTTGGTTGTTACTCTCTTTTCGTGGATTTCTCCCGATGCTGCGAGCAACTTGCGCAATGGAAATTCAATTTTTCTGTGAGGTTTCTGCTTGGAATTTCAGCCCCAACTTTTCCCATACAGTAAAATAAATATAAAGGAATTTATGTCTAGAAAATTTGCCAGACATCCATTTTGGCGAAAAAATCAAAAAAATTCCCTGCAAAAATGCTTGAGTAGTTCTTGTTCTATAAGTTGGCGCAGAGTTCTGCTGGGAAATCCGTTCACTGTCACTTGAGTACTCTTGGGTCCAAGTAACAACATCGCAAAGAAATCGAATCTTTGAAGCGCAACTTGCTTGCAGCATGGGGAGAAATCCACAAAAACGAGTAGCGATCAAACGTGAGTCAAACATCTCATCGTTTAAATGCTTTTATTTGTGCTAAAGATAAAATTTCGAAATGAGCCTCCAGATATAAGTTAAAAACTCTCTGACTAATCATACTTTCGCTTGGTTTTCTCAACTTCATTGAATTACAGAAAAAAATGTTATTTAATCACTGTTACAGAACTTTCCACGCACCCTTTATAAAGGCACGATTCTCTAAGTATTAGGTCATTGCAAAAGTTCTTTCGTATTTTACATACCCTCCTTTGAAGACCCGTATCTTTGCACTGCGTGCATAGTTCTCTGCGTTCTCAAGTCAAATAAAAGAGTAATATATTCTCTATCGACTGATATATAAATGGTTTAAATTCTGGTGCAATCTCGTTGCTAAAAGATTCTCGCAATATCTGCGACTTTGCCTATTATTCGACAATTGCATTGGAAACAGACAGAAAACAGACAGAAAAGCTGCACTCAGCTGAATTATTGCTGCAAATAGGAAAAGACTTTTGCAAAGACTTGTTAGCAGCGAGTTTCTGACCGAATTTAAACTATTCATATACCGTTCGATAGAGATTTTTTTGCTCTTTTATGGGAGTTTAAGAACGTCAAAGAACATGCACTCAGTGCAAAGATGTGGCTTTTAAGAGCAAGGCAGGTAAAGTACGAAAAAACTTTTGCAGTGACCTAATAGAAACACAATACAACTATGTAGCTTTACTGCAGTCAAAGTATTTTTCAATTTGTTTTACAAAATCAATAATCATTTCATTTTTTAAGTTAATCAAATCTGTTGTAATAATCCGACTTCCACTTTTTCCACTTGATGATTTCCAGATGAACAAAAGCATGCTTTTTTTTAAACAGCAAGCGCTCTGCGAGATCATATGAGTGCCCAAATGTGTTGACAAAGTGATTACTGTGGAACCTTTTAATGTGAAGTAAGTCCAATAAAAGGCTGGTGACAAATCTGTCATCCACAGATATAAGCCTACGAAAATTTTGTCCTAATTCCTTTAGTGAATTGTATAGAAGACGAGGAACTAGCGGTGACACCAAATACGCAAACCCAACAATGGATTCAAAATTAACAAAAGGTAATACTAAATTTTTTTGCTTTGTAATAAAGTTTAAGTTATTGAAATTTACGATAGAGTCAAGAGAACAATTGACAACTTCTAAAACTCTACCAATGATAAAGTTTGATTCCTCAAAATTGTATGATTCAACCTCATAAAGGAAATCCAAAAAGCGATGCGGCTCAATTGGTATTTCATGATTAATGCACAGCACAAAAGGAAAGTTTCCTTTTGAATTATATGTTCTTACATGATGCTCAAATATATAATATGTTTTTTCTGTCAATAAATAGAAACTATCTACATAATCAAGGAATATAATATCTTTATACTTCCTGCTTTCTTCGGCCAGCTGAGGTGAAAAGCTTTTATTATGAAATTGTCCAATGACGAAATATGTCTCAATTTTATGTTGCCCAAGAATTTCCTTCCATGTACTCCTAATGAAATGTCTATTTTGCATGTGATAAGGAGACGATCGTACATATATGACAAAACCATCATTTTTTAGAATCTGAAAAGTGAGGATTAATTTCATACTCAATAAAAAATATACTACCCCATGCACGTTACTTTGTGTAAGATTAATGCACAACCACAATTGGGCATGGTTTAGGTTTGAGAGAATGATGATAAACGGTCTCAGTTTATATATTTACTTGTTTTAATGAGTTAATTTGTGAAAAATCGCTAGTTTCATACTGCAGTCAACTTTTGGTTTGCGTTGAAAAAAGTTTTGCTTGTGAACGGTACCACACCAAACTCACGCCACTTCTAGTTTGCATCAATATTCTATTAACGCTTTACTTAAAAAAATGCGAAAATAATATACTACAATCCTTCTGCCTTTCTATCCTCGAGGTGACACGGATTGCAAGTGACAATCCAGCTGATGTCACCTTAAGTGGATACCATAGAGTAGAACTGTCCAAATAAATGGATTGATCTGCGGAAGTCAGGCACCCCTAGTTCAAAAGAAACGTCCCTGTACTATAGCTATCAACAAAACTCATTCTTACAGATGCAAAGCTTATCATTTTGACTTTTCTTTTTCCTCTTTACCCTCTTTTGCAGCCAATGAATGCCATGAGAACCTGTTACTTTCCTTATATACATGACCTATATTGAATGCATCATAAAAAGTACTTAAAAAGCTACTTTTGCTACTGCTGAATTTAAAAGGCCAATCATAGATTTCTGAATGCTATCTTTGTGATTTACCTTATATGGGAAGGATTGCTTATGCCACGAATGTGTTTTTTGAAAGTTCATATAGTTTTCCATGTCAGAAAACTGTCCATTCAGAAACAAGTTCAGTATTTCTTTTTTTGTATATCTTTTAATGTGTCTTGTCTTGCTAGCAGATGTCCAGTTTTTGTTGCTGCATTGAATTAATGGCCAAACTCTTTTTGGAACATAGCTCGTAGTACTGTAATAATTACAAAATGAATGCGTTGCACAAAAGGACAGATGCATTTAATCTTTTTCTCTTTTACAGATTAGTCTAAGAGACGAAATTTTTTTGATTAACATAATTAGGAGTTGAAATAGTTTAAAAATGTAAGCACTTTAATTATTTAGTACGATTTGAGAAAAAAGAAAAAATGACTGATACCGGGTTTATCTCGAAATTAAGGCCGGGGGGTTGACGAAAAATACAAGCTTTTGAGTAATCACGTGTAATATAAAATTACGCCTCGGGGCTAAATTTCGCGAAGTGCTTGGAAACGAACTGACACATAGTATTGCTGTAATACTACCGTCAGGTACTATTTTACTGAAGCGAGGCAGCACTGAGTAGAGAGAGTTGACCATATTCAAGCAAAAATTACAATTAAATGCTTTTTTTTTCTTCCTCGCTGTTTATTTCCGGTTCGGAGTCAGCGATGGCGGTCCTCACGCTCACGAGAACCCACCATTGAATAGGCGACAATATCCGGTCGGCTGTCGCAGGCCTGTCACCGGGATGTTGCCAGAGTGGTGTGGACACCACCGCAGCGAAGCGAAGCTGTTACCAATTCCCCGACCCACTGAGGGATGAGCACCTTGGTTGGGTGAGGGATCGCTCTCGGCGGATTTGAGCCCGCGTCCTCTAGGCTGATGAGCGAAGGTCTAGACCACTACACCAATCAACCCCCTACAATTTAATGCAATATTACATGCATATCTATTAATATACCAAAATGCAATTTCGAGAAAAGTTTTCTCAAACGGTACTATTTTGTGCTGTCGAACGAACATTTTTAACTTGAAAATTACGCCTTGCGGTTAAACATCGAGAAGGCTTTCAAATATGAACCCCCTGGGGCTTCTAATTGGGGGGCCTTATTCCGAGAAACTCCGGTAACAGAAATTCTCTTGGTGTTGTTTTAAAGCACACCTTGAGATAAACAAATAAAGGACAATTTGACCCAAGAATAGTAGATTCATTAAAATTGATTCTACTTTTCTTTATATCATAATATTACCTTAAGGCATAGTTATTAAGATCCGCTTTTTCTAAGCATCGAGAAACGTTTGGCACAGTAGGCAAAAAGTGTTCGGATTTTTCTGAAATTTGGTATGCTAGGGTACTTTAGGGCAGAACTCCCGAAAATGATGTCGGATTTTCTAAAAAAGTTTTCGCTTTGAGATACGGCGGGAAATTTAAATTTGCTTGCTGAAAACGCAGAACTTGTCGAAATCAATGTTTTTGTACACCAATCCATTGGGAATGATGAGATGAATCTGAATATGTGCTCAGATTAAAAATTGGTACAGAACCTGAAAAGTTATGCTAGACAGAAAAGTTGAATTTTCAAACTTTTTAGTTTTTTGAGTTTTTCGGTCAAAACTTGTTCACAATTCAAAAAATTGATGTACCTTGGGGTTGTAGCTCTAATGCAGGGCTATCCAACGGCATCATGAAAATGGGCAAACTCGCGCATACACGGGTCGCAAATTGAGCCCGAAGGTGATGGATGCCAAATTTACCAATAA
>NIUQ01005564.1:0-10454 GCA_002796945.1 Plectus sambesii
TAAAAATTCGCAACAATTCGTCGTCGATGTTCTGTTTTCAAAAGTCTGGCAGAATAAGGAGCTTCGACCCCTCGTGTCCATCCACCTTCTTCCATGGGGCAGTGCGAAGCGAATCGCCACAGGGGAAGTAAAATGTCAGCAGGAACCTGACGGATGCCTTGGTGACATGATACTCGCCTGCACCATTCATCATGCTGACAAGAATGCGTTCGATGTGATCGAATTTACGGCCTGTTTTATGAACAACGTTCGCGGCGGAAGACTCAGCGATCGAGCGTTGAGCTTATGCTCACAATATGTGAACATCCCGGGTTCACTCACCGAAAAGATACGGTGAGAAGATTCAAATAGAGGTGTACCGATTCCATCCATTCTGGTTCTCATAAGTGGCTTTTTCCCAACAATTTCTGTTCCTCAAATAATGATTTCTTACAATACAATCTCGATTATCAAATAATGGTTCCAGAATTGGAATCGGCTAATGCCCAATTACTCAAGTATAATGATTCCAGAGTTGTTACACTTCTACAAACTTACAGAAAAATCCGATAAATCAGATGCAAACAAACATTTTTGCAGGGAATGTTCAAAGGGGTCACTGGGTAAGGAGCTACAAAAAGCCAACGACGCGACAGCAACGTCCATTGAACCCGAGAAGGCGAGCAGGACACCGTGGCTGTTGATCAACGACGTGAGTCTGCGGTCGGCGCAGGAGTACGCGGATATCATCGACCGAATGGTGTGCAACTGGTACCGAGGGCCGACTCACGACCGCTCACTCTGCGGCAAATGTGAATACGAGCCGACGTCGTGCAAAGACGGCCGACCGCAACCAGTCAAAGTTACAGTATGCCATTAGAATGAGAAATTTATATCCGAGATTTATATCGACATAGACCGGTGTACGCAGTATTATACGCGTTTATACCGACGATGAGCACGCTATAAACAGAGTTTTGAATAAACTGCGCTGGAAGCCAAACATAAACATTTGCATATATCTTCATCACTTGATGCCGAAACAAATTTGCATGAAAGCGGACATCCGCTTCTGCAGGCGATCGAACGCCTGCTTCACAGCCGCTTCGATATCAATATTCGTATGGACGAGGGTGATATGGGCCTTCAACTGCTCCTTGGTGCCGTATGACTTGTTGCAGCGGATGCAGTCGAAGCGTTTCTTATTCATATGAATGGTGTGGACGTGTAAATATGGATCGCTAATGAGGTCGGTCTGAAAAGACAGCGTTGAGATACTCCTACAAGCTCACTGTTGAGAAATTTTGGCAAAGAGCCAACCTTGCAGAACGCGCAGGTGAGGCTACGTTCCACGCTGCTCTTTTGCTTCGAAACATCTCCTGCAAGCAGTCACTGTAGCTCCATATAAGAGAATGCAAGTTTTTGGCATTTAGCAAGCATAAATATAGTGGTTAAAACAGGTTGACAAATTTTCGCGACAGTTTGATATGTCGTGGTAAAGAACCATTATGTGGACATATGAAGGCACAGAAAATCGAACTACAGTGAAATTAGTATGGTATTACGGTCAAAACATGCCGACCCTCCGGTGACCGGTACAAACTTGTTTGTATGGAAAGATACGCTTTAGACTGAAATTCTTGACCGGTATAAGCGAAATATCCTTATAACCCAAACCGGTATAAGTAAAGCTGACTTTACAAACAAGAATACCTTTCGGGCAGATGACTTCTTCGATAGGCTCGCAGGTGAGATCGATCACTCCGTCGGAGGTCGACTGATCCGCAGAGAAGCAGCGCCTTCGCATGCTGTCCACTTCGTCTCCGCTCGGTCGCGAGCGCTCGTAGAACTCCGTGAAGTCCACGCCGTGGTCTTTTCCGTAGTGGAGCTCCACTTCATCGCTCGTTTCCGCGCCAAAATCGCACCGACCGCAACCGAAGCGCTTCCATATTCCCGATACCATAAGATGAACTTCGCCGTGGGTGCCTTCTTCGCCGACAGCTACCCTTTCGTCGCACAGCCTGCACTTCACATTCAACGGCGGCTGAGATTCGTCGCTGCCCATAGCGGTCAGCTTTGGCGGAGGACTGGCAACAATCGTGTTGGGACTCTCTGAAATTCATCCAACAGAGTTAGCAACTGCTAATTATTACTGTATACAGTAGAATTCATTGATATTAGTAATTTTGGGCAGTCCCACAAGTGCCGGTATAAACCAATTTCATTGTATAACCAAATTGATCCCTTAAAAAGCTCAGTTTGAATTACAACGACGAAGTACAGTAGACACCAAGCCGGTAAATTTTTAGCTTCAGTTCATTCCCTCAATAACCGTAATTATATAGTAAAGCTAATTCAACACGCGTGGCGACCACCGTATTTCGGCGTTGTATTTTAAACCTACCCCTCTGAGGCACTCATCAGTCGTATACAATAATTACCTACCATTGCTCAACTGTCCTTGCTGACTCAAAACAGTAACGGTCATTGTCCTTGGCTGGCCAGTGGATCGCTCGGTTAGATGGTAGGATAAGGAGGCCGGAGGGGTGTTGAAGCACTTTTCAGCGCAGGCGCGAAAGAGCTGAGGCAGCTGCGACCCGCTCATCCTGCTTTGATCCTCGATGAACTCCTCATCGGTCGACGACGTCGCGTGTTTGTTCCCGCAGCGCTCTGCGAGCTGTTCGCGATCCGAATCCTCCATTTTGCAGATGCGGCACTTGTAGCGACACGTGGAAAACACTGAAATTCACTCATATAGGGAACATTTTTCACTCAGTAACGGCAAAACAGTCTTCCCTGAGACTTTCCTTGACGTACTGCGTGCTAGAAATGGGCTAAATTTGGCGTTCTACGGTATTTGGTCTCGACGCACGTTACTGATCGAAAAGTTTCCCCTATATAACGCCAGCTAAAAGGGAAGTTTCATATCGCGTACTTAAAGGGTACTGCGGCAATTCATAGGCGAAGGAATTGTACCGTATATTTTTTTCAGCCGCGCGTAACAAGCTGCGTGTGAGTCATATACATTCAAACTGTAATTGACCAACCGCTAATCTGCGTTGTCATACGTAGCTAATAAAATTTACGGTACATTGCCAAGAGATAGTATTAATCGCAGTTTTCTTATATAATTGACGCGTTTAGCTCCTAGTCGTCCGGCGAGCTACCGAACAAGACAATGCCGGATGGCATTCCATTCATTTCGAACCCCAAACCGTATTAAGAAATTGAGGGCATTGCATTAAGTAAGCAATATGAAAGCGTTCCAATATAAAATCAGCTCTTCGTACTTCGAGCAATATGCCAGTAGATGTGCTTTTCGGCCTGATCATTCGGCATGCTGACGCTGCACAACTTGCAGTAGGCGGATTCATCGCTGGGTCCTGAAAAGAAATATGCTGAGCGCCTATCAACAATCGAGTAATTTGTGTCGCAGTCGACGCCCTGTTAATCAGTGTACCACGAGTTACAGAGAAGATTAATTGCATTATTCCATTGGTGTTATGCGAACACAGCAGTTTTAACGCTAACTTAAATAAAAAATGCGAAATAATCTATCAAAATAGGGGTAATGTCATATTATTTCGTATTCGCGGATTTCGTGTGAGATGCAATAAATATTTTCGCAAACCATAATATTTATCGCCGTTTTTTCTTAGCCAATAACAAGGAAATGAATTATTAGTCCCATAGCGATAGAGGTTATTAGTGTGAACGTGGCAGCGAACGTACTCAAGTGAGCTGTCGATACTGAGTGTGCTACAAATTGACTTCAGCTCTCAATTATTCACTATGAAATTATGACTATATTCGATCGGCGACCACGATAAAGACGGCGCGATTTGAAACATACCAGGAAGATTCGAGTTCGATTGAAGCGCCGGCGATTTGACGGGATGCGTTTTGAACGGCTCTGTGTCAGGAATTGGGCGCACGTCGGGAAAGCACGTCAACCATTGCAAGCCGAACGTTCGCTCGAATTTGTACATTCGATCAATAATGAAGTCGTCTTTCGCTTTGTTAAGCTGAACGTAAGAGACAGTAATCGTAGCCCACAATCACCTTACATTTAAAAAACCTCACCGACGCCTCGTCATTCTCGATCGCGCCATGGCAAGAAGTCAAATGTATCTTCAAAAAATCGTGTCGTCTGAAGCAATAATCCTGCGGACACGAGAGACATCTATAGCGATATATCGTCTAAATATATTAGCATTAGCTGTAGCATATTGAAGCAATCGACCGTGAAAGTAGTCTTGGTCGAAAATAAAATTCAGCATTTAAAATTTTGACTAAACAGACAACTGCTCTTATAACGCCCGTCTTTATAACGTCGCTGTCCTTATAACGTCGGTCCTTTTCAGTCCGGTGTACTATGTCTTTTATAGGACAAACTGCTCTTATAACGCCCGTCTTTTTAACGCCGATCTTTGCCAGTCCCGTGTACTATGTTTTATACAGTACCAACTGCTTTTGGAACGTAACTATCTTTATAACGGTCGGTCTTGGGCCGTCCCTCGACCAACGTTATAAACACAGTTGAATGTACAAAATCGTACCTCGTCGTTGTCGAGCATATGACCCCAGGCGTGGTCGATGGCGAAGGCGCCGGGAGCGACAAGATCGCAGCAGACATTGCAGATGATGGCGCTCCTGAAGCTTCTCTCGGCCTGCTCCTTGAACTTCTTCTGTATCTCCGGCAAAAACGACTCGTCCAAGTACGAAACCGATTCCTGTGGATGCGCCTGAAAGAAAGAAACGATTAAACTACGATAGAATTCGTTTATATTAGTTATCGAAGGACAGGCATGTTTTGACCGCTATAAGCGAAATACCCGTATAACCGAACTTGTTCGCATGGAAAATACGCTTCGGGACTGCGAATTTTGACCGACAGAAAAGAAACACCGTTTTAACGGAGACCGGTATAATCGAAGTTGAGTGTACTTGTAAGTGTAACTGATGCCAGCGTCTTGAGTACCGTATTCACTTTTGTCCTTTGTATGTTACGAAATAGCTGTCCCTTTAGCGTGTGCGCGCGCTCGGTGCGTGGAGTTTTGTAAAGGGTGCAGTGTATTTCATTTCCTTGCTGCTTTTTGAGTGCAATCCTATCATATCCCTTTGTCCCACATTACATACTGCTTCGAAAGACGAATCGGGCAAGCTTCGCAGGCAACCAACCATCTTGAAATGCGCGGTCATTTCGACCGTAGAACACTTGCGGATGGGGCACGAGTCGGAGAGGCAGCGATAGAGGAGACATCCGTCGTGCGAGAGGTGCATGGCGACGTGAGCTTTGAGATCGTCGGGGTGGGAGAGCGACCGACATTGATTGCATCGTATTTTTCGGGAGGGCACCTGAGCGGGCGTTTTACTTGTGCTCTCGGAGGTTCCTTCAGCACCCTCCGTCGCTGCCTGAAAAGATGGTCAAATGCAATCATTTTCAATTCGCAGGACCGTACGAAGACGATACGCCCCATCTAGCAGAAATTCGTCCGAACACGCCACACGCGCTTGCGTTGGTTTACTACAATACAGTAAAACCAGGATATAAGAGCAGGCTCGGGAAATTGAAAAGTGGCTCTTATATCCGGATTTCACTTTATGCAGTGCATGCGCGTGTGGCGTGTTTTAACGCAATCTGACCGGACGAGACGTATCGTCCGCGCACCTCGCAGACAGTACCGTTTCCTGGTTCTGTTGATCGCCTGTCGTGTCCTTTACAGGCTTGGAGCAATTGTTAGGAAAGCACTTGTGAATGAACGCGCGCACTTCGTTCACATAATCGGCAAGCAAGTAGACAATTGCTGCGTGCTCATCTCCGTCGTGTGCAGACGCGATGTGCTCCTTTACCGGTTCCGCGTCAAGCTGAGAGCTAAAATTATTTTAAACTCGACATTTTCTACTCAACAGTGGAAATTCAGTCATGAAAATCGAAATCGCGTGGTTCAGTTGCAATGGAGACCGAAATTTTATGCACTCAGAGGATGTGGAAGAGTTTAACATTTGCGAACTCGCGATTAAAACCTTTTTCGTTGCGGAACCAAAATTTGATTATTTCATCAAAAATTCTTCAGTGCAATTACATTAGTAACATTTTGCTTATAACCATAAAAGTCGTTTAAATCGGTACACGGAGGAGTGACGGATTCTGATTGGTGTAAGCAAATTACCATTTTAAGCTATGCCGCTATAAAGTATTTGCACTCTGTTTACTTATTTTTATTAACTGTTATTTATTACACCGCCATTCATCATAACTCCTGCATAACATTTCGCCAAATTAGCGTTCAAATTGAATGCAGAGATGGAAAAATTGAATACAAGAGTTACGAAATGAAATGCAAGAGTGGCGCTTTATGATGAATGGCAATGTATCACAAGCAACAACGAAAAGCTTGCCTGAAGGAGCAAACGGAGCACTTCCAGAGGTCTTTGCGAAGATGACTGACGACAGTGTGATAAAACATGTCGTAACGGGCCACGCGCTCGCCGCAAAGCTTGCACAGCGGCTCCGAGCCGTTCGGGGATCGCTTTCGGACTTTCGATGTTCGCTTGCCGACCTTCTTGCCTTTGGCCAGCGTCTTCTTGCCCTTGGTCGGCGGCTTCTTGCTCTTGGCCGGCGGTTTCTTGACCTTGGCCGGCGGTTGCCTGACTCTAACCGGCGGCTTCGACTCCTTCCCCTTGTCCCTCACCTCGGTCATCTCCGCCGACACTGGCGCAGAAGTGGCCGCCACTTCGTCGTCAGTAAAGTTGACCACGTCCAGCGACACATCCGTTATAGTCTCTTCCATATCCATTTCCGGCTGCCATAGCGATATTTGCGCGGGATTTAGAATTCTGTAGGAACCTTTTCTTCTCGCGGGCTTTTGAATTTTCGTGGGACTTTCAAATCTCTTTTTTCGTCGTTGGAGTATTTGGAGGGGCGAAGGCGGGAGGAGTTTCTTTTTCCGTGGCCGCCCGCGCTTCTTGGGAGTTTGTGGTTGGGGAGAGTCGCTCAAATTGACTGGGAGGAGAGTAGACTGCTCATTCGACTTCTCTTGCAAGTTCAAACCTGCCGTAGAACAACAAGGTTGGTCTGAAAGCGTTTCCACTCATTCCATCTTCACAAAACAACCGACTATAATTGTTAAAGCGTCAGCTAGTGATTCATCCTTATTTCAAATCCTAGATAGGTTAAGACATGAATATGATATTTCGTAACATACACTGTCATTGTGAAATGTTTATCCTAAAATGCATGTGCGTTCACTCTCTCACCCTGGCCCGAGGGCTATCCCGAGGTAAAGTTAAGTTAGTTTAATTTCTCCCTCCTCGTCCCCCCATGCAAACTACTGAATGATAATCAAATAACGAACCGAGCTCGTCATCGATGGCGCCAATTCGTTGTTTCTTCGCAGGCGACGGCAATGTCGACGTTGCAGAGATTTCCGGTTGGTCGATGGGGGCGTCGTAGCCAGTGATCATGTGATCGCAGCGTTCCAGGATGACTGTAGCCGCCTGGGTTTCCTCCTCCTCCGGCGTCATTAACACATTCGATGCCATCGGGGTCTCCAATGCCTTCGAGGTCTCCAACGCCTCCGTCGTCTTCTTCTTTACCTGCGCCTTTGGCGGCTTCCATGCGCCCCACGTATTCGGCGCATAGCACACATTGACCGCATTCGATATGCTCGACGTATTCGACGTGTCTATGGAAGGAGGCAAATAGAACGACTGCTCGGAGAATCTTTTCGGCAGCGATCGGTGTCGTTTCGATTTCGTTGCAGCGCGCACGCTGCTTCCTTCGTGATCCACAGTCGACGGCTGAAAGAACAGTTTTACTTCTATCCCAGGGTTCGAAATGAAAAATTTTGAGAAAAAGGAAAGATTTCGACACAGAAAAAAGGACATTTTCCAAAACACCCAAATATCTGTTCAAAAGTTCAAAACAGATATTAGGGTCTTATCGAAAACGTCCTTTTTTTCTTTTCAAAATGACTTTTTAAGAAAATTTTGGCCTTTTTTTTAAAAAAAAGGAAATTCGTTGGAAAAAAGGACATTTCTTTTTTAAAAGGACGATTCCGAACCCTGTTCTATCCCCCGGTGGAACTCCATAAAGCAGAGCTGTGGAGAATATAGCGTATAGAGAATATACCGTAGACTAATACCAGCGACGTATGAAAAAGTTTATTAGCGCTAAGTTATTTACTTGGGCTCGATTTGGAGAATTGTAACCGTGATTTCGAGGAGATTTCAATTTCAGAGTATTTTCTGAGACAATTTCGGGGTTAAAAACCCTGAATATTTCTGAATCGATCTCTATTATTTACCACATAAAGTGACGCGATTCGCAGCCGGCATATCATGTGCGGTTAAAAAATTGAATGCTACATTCCACCCAAGTATGACCACAGTTTCCCTTTCAAATAAGTAACTAATATATGAAAATTAAAGTATCCAACTTGTTGCTCGGCAGGAAGTATTTCGCTGACGGCAGAAGAAGTTGGCAATGACTCTGTCAACAGTTTCCATTTTGCTGGCTTCTTCCTCCTTCCTACTGGCCTTTTTTGGGCCTGCGGCGGTTCTTCTAAGAGATCCGCATGCAGCCGATCGGGAAAGCACTTGGCGTACGCAATATAGTACGAATGGAGTGCACTGCGTCGTTTCCGTAATGTCCTCTTCGATCCAAGCATCGCCGCTGCAGAATATCAAATTTTATGCAATGTTCGCAATACAGTGAAATTCGTTTATAAGGTACTTGCGAACCGGCCGCAATTATCGGTACAAGCTAAATTTATTATATGGGAAGAAATGCTCTGAGACCGGCTAAAATTATCGACATTAGCGAAATGTCGGGATACGCAAAATCTACAATTATAATAAGAAGAAGGAACTAACCGGCTGTTTTAGGACCTGTTCGGGTTGGATGAACGTGCATCCGAACGTGCTGCTCTCGAGTCTGACTCGAGGGAAAGACTTCGGCATCCTCTGGGCATAAATTGCATTCCACAAATTCGTCTTCAGCGGCAACTGGCAAGTTTGTGCTTGCATTCAACCCGCTCCAATTCTTCTGCTGAAAACGTAATAGAAAGATGAGCATGTAAGAAAGAAATAATTAATGAAAGCGCAACCTGGAGCGATAGCCGAACAAGCGATTCCAGAGTTTCTTCGAGCACTACATCGTGGTTCGTCGTCGGGTGAGCGTTCCAAGTGTCTCGCTAAAATGAACGGTCTTTTGTGATTCGAAAGCGAAAGAATAGATAGGCTGGCCTATATTCGAATCATGCGAACTATAGATCATTATGTATTCAACTGTATATCTCGCTATATTAAAGTGTAAGTTTCAAAAATAAGTCGACGCTCTCAGTTAGCGCCGATTCTTTCTTTGCGACTCTTTATACTCGTCAATTCGTCAGCCTAAGCCGATGAAAATGATATTGAATAAGCCCTTTATCCTATGCTGCATGGCTTCTCATGTGCTGATAAACTGATCTAAGTAAGAAAGAAATGCGAACTTTTACTTACATATTTACGGTGAACGACATCGACGTGACGCTCGTAGGCGCTCTGCAGCGTAAATCCCACCGCACAAATCGAGCAGCGCACTGGACGATAGTTCAGGTGATCGCTGGCCAAGTGGCTTCGAAGATCTTCATTATCTTCCTCCATGGGAAACGGCGCGCCGCATAAAATGCAAGCGCATTCGTCCCCCATCGACGGCATCGATGCAATATCAGGTTCTTCCATATTTCTGCTGCACAGCGCGCTCTTTCAGGTGATGGCGCTTAACAACTACACAAAAATTAATCTTTACGGAATCATCGTGCATATAGCTACAGTAAGAGAGTGTAACTTTCGATAGAAATAGGGGAAAATTCTAAAAAATTTTACTTAAAAAAATATTCATTCGAACACCGTGATCTGCAAAGAAATACAGTAATCACAGGACCGTGCGTGACGAGACGCGGAAGACTTGATCGAAGTAATCATCCGCAATCGGTCACCGATACCGTTAGTCAGCAGTGCAGCGATGTACCATTTGCGAATCGATGGAAGACGCGCTTCGTCACATATTCGATCGACTCTCTCTGATCGATCGAATTCGAATCGAACGCGTATCACGACAATGGCAACGATTGAGTCGGCTATCGTGGAAGCGAGAGCACACTTTGCAGTTTCACGAATTTATCGAAGACAGTGATCATTGTCTGACTGTTCGCGATGCTCAGCGAGTACTTCTGGCGCTCCTTCAGAGAGCTGGACCAACCCTATTGTACCTGGATATTAGTCAGTGCTTGTATGGATCGCTGTCGCTCGATTTGTCTCCGAAATGCTTGACGAAAGTGGGTAGCTACTGCCCTCAGCTCATTTCTCTGGATCTATCCTTTACGAGCTTGTCTTCTGCTCATATGAATGTACTGGTGGATGTTGCATTCAGTCAAATTCAAGTGCTCAAACTCGTCCACTGCTTCCAAGACCGCTCCCACTTTTGCGAG
>NIUQ01005565.1:0-10461 GCA_002796945.1 Plectus sambesii
TGGTCCAGTAGATCATCACGTTCGTCAACAGTTCGTCCAGCGTATACTGTCGAGTTAGTCCGCCATCCGGCAGCTCCTTATACGCCGGATGCGTCCACGTCGAAAACTTCTCCAAAATGTACGCCGCCAGTCCCAATGGCGAATCGTTCAAGCTGAATCCTAAAATTAACGCGATCTCTTTGCGCCAAATCGACAATGACAGATCGACATAGGCTGGTTAAATAATCGTTCCTCGTACTGTTAAAGATTTCTCAGCGATACTCTATATTTTGTTTTAAAATGCTAGAAAAATCGAAGTACGAACACAGCCAGGAGGATGAAAATAAACGAAATAAATGATAAAACTAACCAACGGTGTCGGGCTTGGTAGCCTGGATGTGGAAGTATCCGGATTCTTTGATCAAATTCATAAACGTCGCGCCGAAGCCCATCTTTGGCGCCTCGCCAGCATCGTAAACGAGAGAGGGTAGGAAAGCGCCGATGACCATCTTGGCAATGATTGCCGGATGAGACGTGGGACTGGCCATGAACATGTTCAAATGGAGACCCAGCACTCTGCAATATTTCACTATTTCATAGTTGAGCACTAATCTCAAAATTTCCTCATCAGGAACAGAAAAACTCTCTCCCCCTGATCTTTTCCTTAATCTTATCCGTGCTAAAGATACACTAAAGCTGGGGTTCGACGGTATCCCCTTTGGACATTTGTTACTGATTAAGAATTTTGACACTATTTTATCAAGCCCCAATATTCCTACAACAGACCGTTCTGGATGAATAATAGCGGTTGCCGTCGTGATGATCGCTCCCCAATCGCCGCCCTGGCAGTAAAACTGCTTGAAACCAAGTCGAACCATTAGCTTGCTGAAGAAGCGACCGGCTGCGATGGGACCGAAGCCTAAGACGGAATACGCGAGGTCAGTCTATTCGACGAACGCTTTGAAACGGATTCATATCGCCAACTTCATTGAATTCGTACGTAACGCTAAAGCAGTGACTGGGTGGGGTCGATTTGGGAAATGAAGGCAGGGATTAATTGACGATTCACAACAATGGCTAATAAAAACTCTTAAGCAGACTAACAGTGATATCAAGTTAATATGAAGGAGACTCTGTATCACCAATCAACAACATTCAAGTACTATTATCTGAGTAACATTTAAAATGCGAAAAGTTATATAATTTGAGCACATTGACACGGACAATTCCAAGGATTTCAGGAGCCATCTAAAATTCTGATCACGAAGAATGATACCGTAAGGGATATGGAGGGAGAACAGAGAAAAGCATATTTCTGAAGTAGGCGAAATGAAACCAACCAAATGCATACCAGTCTTCTTTGGTGCTTCCGACCAGCCATAGCCCGGAATCGATGGGGCGATCACTTCGAATGCAAAGTCGACATCGGTGGTGCCAAACGGCTTAAATTTGTTCCCCAATGGGTCCGTCAGCAGCGGCAGAATTTTGTAGAACTCGTACACGCTGCCAGGCCAACCGTGCACCAGCAACAACGGCAGCACTCGCTTGTATTTACCCGCTGGCGGCTTCGCGTGAATAAAGTGCACCTGAAGACAATTGACTTTCAATCCATTAATTAACCGGTTTTCATTAATGATCAGTTTTAATGTCAACTATTCACCACTCAACTCACCTTAACGCCTTCAATTTCAGTCTTGAAATGCTTGAAGCTGTTCAGAGTGGCTTCTTGTCGGCGCCAGTCGTAGGAAGTGAGCCAATATTTGTGGACTTCGCGCAAGTAGATGGTGTTGAAGCCGTACTGGAAGTTCTTGGCATCTTCCAAGGGTTCAAAGAAACGCGTCTGCTCCAGTCGACGGCGCAGGTCCTGCAAACTAACTCCTTTTAAAGCATTTCAAGCAGGAGAGCGGCAAACACCGTGCGATCATACAGATCTAATAAGATTTACTGGATCAGTCACTTGGTTTTCTATTCGCCCGCTCTTGTGTAAATACGCTGAAACCATGATGGCCGCTGAATAAGCACACCCCGACGAGCCCCAACAGCACCGACACCTTTCCCCTAATACTAGCGGGGAAACTACAAGCACAATAGTGAGCACCAACCTTCAGGGATTCTTCAGGTACAGCAATAGTGAATGGCTCGATCTTCGTATCTTCCTTACGTTCTTCACCGGTACCAAACCATTCACGCTCGGGCACTTGTAAGACCTCATCGGGCTGTCCAAGATGCTTGCCGATGAAGACGGCCACAATAGCCACCGACACGATGACGAGCAGCGTGAACACCTTGCCCATCGCTGCAGCTACTCTCCGTTGCAAACGTCAAATTGCCCTAGACACGCACAGAGCGCAAATTTGATAGATAACACCGAACTGGATTGCACATACATCGCTGTTCATTAAGTAGTCGTTCGTAGTGTCGCGCACAAAGTGTAGACGTCGTACGACAACCAGAGTAACCAAAATACAACTCTGTGTTTCACATGAGCAGTGTCAAGACTTCGGATCGCAATTTATTCCAAAGCCAAACGCATCAGCAAATCATCAACAAAATAGGCTTCGAAATCAAGTGAGTATTAAAAACCCGCATATTAGAGAGCATCTACCAGTAACATTTCACATCGTCAAAGGCACGCAATAGAACTATAAAATAGGCAGTGCACCATTTTTACAATCTAAAAGTATATCAGCACAAATCTAATCGGCAACTAAGTAAAAAATGAACTAAAGAGGCGATGAACAAAAAACCATTACTTTCAACTCTGCTCAATTGTGTAAATCGTTGACAAAAGCAAAAAGATCGGTGGCGAGTAGCTTCGGTTCCTCAAAAGCGGCGAAATGGCCACCGCGTGGCATGATAGTGTAGCGAGTGAGATTGTGGTACTTGTAGCGGATGATGGACTTCGGCTGGGGTTCCATGAGTTCATGCGGGAAGGCCGCGGCGCCGACCGGTACTTTCACAGGAGCTCTGGATTGCAAGTATTTAGACATTTAAAAATCTGTATCAAATGAAAATTTCACTACCGGTCCAGTGCTTCGTAATTGGGGTCCGCAAAGCACTCTTTGTAAAAGCGCTGCGACGAGGCGATGTTGCCACTGGTCCAGTAGATCATCACGTTCGTCAACAGTTCGTCCAGCGTATACTGTCGAGTTAGTCCGCCATCCGGCAGCTCCTTATACGCCGGATGCGTCCACGACGAAAACTTCTCCAAAATGTACGCTGCCAGTCCCAATGGCGAATCGTTCAAGCTGAATCCTAAAATAAACGCGATCTCTTTGCGCAAAATCGACAATGACAGATCGACATAGGCTGGTTAAATAGTCGTTCCTCGTACTGTTAAAGATTTCTCAGCGGCACTCTATATTTTGTTTTAAAATGCTTGAAAAATTGAAGTACGAACGCAGCCTGGAGGATGAAAGGGAGCGAGGTAAATGATAAAACTAACCAACAGTGTCGGGCTTGGTAGCCTGGAGATGCATGTATCCAGATTCTTTGATCACATTCAAAAACGTCGCGCCGAAGCCCATCTTTGGCGCCTCGCCAGCATCGTAAGCGAGGGAGGGAAGGAAAGAGCCGACGACCATCTTGACAATGATAGCCGGATTAGACGCCGGGCTAGCCATGAACATGTTCAAATGGAGACCGAGCACTCTGCAATATTTCACTATTTCATAGTTGAGCACTACTCTCAAAATTTCCTCATCAGGAACAGGAAAACTGTCTCCCCTAATGTTTTTCTTGATGTTATCCCTGCTAAAGATACGCTAAAGCTGGCGTTCAACGGTATCTCTTTGGACCTTTGTTACTGATTAAGAATTTTGAGATTATTTTATCAAGCCCCGTCACTTCTACAACAAACCGTTCTGGATGGATAATAGCAGTTGCCGTCGTGATAATCGATCCCCAATCGCCGCCCTGGCAGTAAAACTGCTGGAAACCGAGTCGAACCATTAGCTTGCTGAAGACGCGACCGGCTGCGATGGGACCGAAGCCTAAAATGGAATGCACAAGGTCAGTCTGTTCGACGAACGCTTTCAAACGGTTTCATATCGCCAACTTCATCGAATTCGTTCGTAACGCAATGGTGATGAATTGTCATAGGGGAGGCAGGGTCAGCATGACGAATGGAGACAGGAATTACTTGAAGAATAACAATGATGAATAATAAGAACTACTAAGCGGACTAACAATAAGATCAAGTTAAAGTGAAGGGAGACACTATATCACCAATCAACTATATTTAAGGACTGGTATTTGAGGAACGTTTTATAACCCTGTGGAAGTTATATGACGTGATCTCGTTAGCGCGGGCAATTCCGAGGATATCAGGAACCTTCTAAAACTCTGTTTACGAAGGACAATGCGGTATGGAGAGAGAACAGTAACAAGCATATTGCAAGTAGGCGAAATGAAACCGCCCAATAATTACCAGTCTTCTTCGGAGCTTCCGACCAGCCATAACCAGGAATTGATGGGGCGATCACTTCGAACGCAAAATCGACATCGGTGGTGCCGAACGGCTTAAACTTGCTCCCCAGAGGGTCGGTGAGCAGAGGCAGAATTTTGTAGAACTCGTACACGCTGCCAGGCCAGCCGTGCACCAGCAACAGCGGCAGCACTCGCTTGTACTTACCCGCTGGCGGCTTCGCGTGAATAAAATGCACCTGAAGACGATTATCTTTCAATAATTCTCCATTTTTATACCAACTATCTACCACTCGACTCACCTTAACGCCTTCAATTTCAGTCTTGAAATGCTTGAAGCTGTTCAGAGTGGCTTCTTGTCGGCGCCAGTCGTAGGAAGTGAGCCAATATTTGTGGACTTCGCGCAAGTAGTTGGTGTTGAAGCCGTACTGGAAGTTCTTGGCATCTTCCAAGGGTTCAAAGAAACGCGTCTGCTCCAGTCGACGGCGCAAGTCCTGCAATTTGCCTCCTTTTGAAAGCATTTCAAGTAAGAGTGTCACACAGTGCGATCACACAGATCGAGTTAGATTCATCGGATCAGTCACTTGATTTTCTGTTCGCCCGGTATTGTATTAATAAACTGATAATACGTTGGGCGCTGAATAAGCACCGACACCTTTCCCCTAATACTAGCGGGGAAACTACAAGCACAATAGTGAGCACCAACCTTTAGTGTTTCTTCCGGTACAGCAATAGTGAATGGCTCGATCTTCGTATCATCCTTGCGTTCTTCACCGGTACCAAACCATTCACGTTCAGGAACTCGCAGGACCTCATCGGGCTGTCCGAGGCGCTTACCGATGAAGACGGCCACAATTGCCACCGACACGATGACGAGCAGCGTGAACACCTTGCCCATCGCTGCAGCTACTCTCCGTTGCAAACGTCAAATTGCCCTAGACACGCACAGAGCGCAAATTTGATAGATAACACCGAACTGGATTGCAAAGTCATCGCTGTTCATTAAGTACTCGCTCATAGAGTTGCGCACAAAGTGCAGACCTCATACATCAACCAGACTTCAACCAAAGTATCAAAACATAACCGGTTATTGCAGACACAAAAGGCCCCATCAAGTATGACGTGCTCAAACGCTGTTTTGTGTTTCAGACGTGCGCTTTACTATGCCAAACGCGACTGAAGACTAACCCATTTCTTCCCTAGCTGCCTCTCAACAGTCACCTTTCAGCAGTGAAATAGCAGAGCGCTGTTCTTTCTCGTAACTGCCGCCTACTAAAGGAACGACAGACGACAGCCAAATATGATCGTTGCGATCAAGAAAACAACGTGTAATCTTCAATCGGAATCATCATCGTAGTCCAACAGGAACATTTCACGCCTTTTTTTATTGCGACAAGCTCGCGTCTAATCATCTGAGAGCATCTTTAGTCAAAACTACAGTCAATGAACAAATGAGCATCACATAACAGTTGACGATAACAATTATAGAGTTTTATTCTTTTGCCTAGCAGCTAGAGACTTGGCGAGTTCGTGAGAGCCGGCATGGGAGGCCACGGCTTGTTGCATGCGGTCGAACCACTCGCCGATGTGGGTGTTCTCGCGCATTTCCGCGAAAGCTCGACAGCCCACAAAAGAATTTATCGCACCGTAAAGCGCCTAAACGGGGAAATTCATTCGTATAGTGTTTCCACACCTTCGCTAGACATGTGTATGTCGCAGAGTATAGACCGCGACGCTTGAATGTAATAAGAACAGTAACATTTTGAAATTAAAACGTTACATCACTCGGGCAAAGGCAAAAATTTTACGTTTAACATAATTACCGTTATTATCTCGTAGCAAAACAATAACGTAGCAATTCTCATATCAGCGCCGCGATTTACGTGACCTGTACGAAATTTACGGGTCTGACGAAGGATAGAAGGGCAATGGATCGGTTTTATATCGTGTACGTAGCAAAAGCCGTCCTTGACGCAATACTAGAGAATATCCGCAAAGTAAGACTTTAGCTAAAGTACACGATATGAACACAGATGCAATAGATCTGTCGCAAAGCGAGAAAGTAACGAACCAAATCGGCCAAATTAGGCTCGTTGCCGCCCATAAATTTGCGATGGGGACCGATGGCTTTGAGCCAAGTGTCGCACGCGTCGAAGAGGGCGGCACGTTCATCGGTGATTTGGTGCCTAAATCAGAAAATACTACCTTATTCGCTACGATCAAACATTGTCAACGTACCGCTTCTTCAATCGCTTGCCGATGAGGTACATCGCCAAGGCACCCAAATATACCGCCAAATATCTTTCCCAAACTGGAAAGTTTCTGTTCCAATCGCCAACAGCGGAAAACCATTGAAACGTTTCTATCGCTTCGCCCTGAAAAGCGTTAATGAAGCAATGTAAACGCATTTAACAAGCAAATAAACAGACCATTGTTCGATAGACATTTGGCGAAATCATGTGGACGAAATGTTGGTCGACCCACTCGCGCCACTCGCGTTCTTCGCTGAAACAAAGCGGATCAGTTTTGGACGTGAAAGATGTTTATGCTTCAATTTAGCGGTAGGGTGTGGCAACGTGAACAGTCAAGAAGAAAGATATATAATTGATTCTTGATAACCCCTCATGCACCGCATCGCATCGCACCACCCCTCGAAAGATAAATCCCGCCAAACAATTTGATCCAATCAACCAACCGTTTGTTTAGAATGGCTTTCTCGCTCTTCAGCTGTTCTTGAAACATGACGAAATATTTATTTTGGCATTCAACAGTCTCCTTTCCCTTAGCATTCGCCTGGCGATGGTGCGGATAGAAGTCAATCAGCTCGGCGAGCGATTTGCTCGGATCGGCCACGAAAGTGCGCAGTAGAGAAACGATGAACGCCGAGTCGTTCAGTTGCTAAACAGGGAAAGCAAGATTATAATCAGCCTTGCTGAGTATTGCCACAATACTTGTCGGTTTATACGATGGTTTTCGATCTAAGACACGCGCGATCTCACTGCGTTTCATCAAATCGCCCTAATATGAAATAAAATGTTCATCATATTGCTCAGATAGTGTTCAGTGGCACATTTTAAAAAGTCGCGTTCGCAGTCCGACTTTCGCTATTCATTTCTTATTTTAAACATGACGCAGTTGATGGTCAATCACGGGCAAATAGGAGAGAAAATTAACAAAACTATTCTTATCAAAGTTAGCGCAGTTGCAATCGAAGGAAGCGCGGTGATTGGCGGGGTATAACAAAATGGAGAGATTTCGTCGTGCTCACGTCATAACTGATCTATCATCGCGCTTCTTGCGATTGTGATTGCATAAATTAGTGATTGAAAATTTTGTTAAACTGGCCATTATAAAGTAGATCAATACAAACACACTGAATATGCGGGATAAAAAACTGTCGCCCACCTTTTGCTCGTCTGCTTCGACGACTACGATGGGTACTTTACGGTATTGCTTGCTGAATTTGATTTGCGATCTGGTCACAGGGTTCACTTCGACCACTTCGTAGGAAAAACCGTAGTAGTCGAGAAGGGCGCGCACTTTGCAGCAGTAAGGGCACGTTTGGTACTGGTATAGTCGCAGATTCAGTCCGCTTGTGTCCACGGGACTTACAATCTACAAACAACCTTACTAATAAGAATGAATCACGTGTTGGCTTGAGTAGTTGCTGTAGGGTTATAATTATTGGGTATCATTAGATTGAATTTCGTAGGCAAGCTAATTATAAAAATTTTGAACTATCAAACACTTCTCCAAACTTTCAAAGGGTGAACTTTCGTTCGCGACACTAGCAACTCGCTCTTCCAGAAACGTTTGTGAGAATTAGCTAAATTTCACTGCTGCTCTGCTTGCTACTACTCAGGTCAACACGCAGCACTATTGTAGCAGTCCGATTAATGATCAAAGTATCACGACCCCTCTAGAACGTTGGCATAACTTGTAGCTGTGATAAAAATGTACGGCACCTTTCTGGCCAACATGATATCGTTGGCTTTCTTCTCGGGATATTCGAGCCGATAACCGCCAAAGTCGACGGCAGATTTGAAGGCGGGCTTGTGCTCATCCTGCTGCACGACGAGCATAGACCCGTAGGCGAAGGAGCCGGCGGTGGCTGCGCCTAGCCAGCGCTTCGACGAGCCCCAAGCGGAGCGAAAGGCCGACCGACCGAACCCACTCATCGCGTCCTTTGATGATTTCATTGAACTGACCAACTGCAGCAAAGCACTACGAAATAACCCATACTCTCTGGGCTGACAATTAACACTGTAGCACTGAAGCGCCGCTGACCGCGCTTAAGCACGGTCAGTGATGCGCGAAGGCGTTCCATTGTGCAACGACTACCGTTTATTCGAGTCGAGCGCGATACTGCGACCAAAGACGCTGAGAAATACATGCGTAGAGTAACTCGCGAAAAAAACACTGATCGCCATCAATTTCAACATTTTCCCGACACAAACGTACAATACATTCCGCGTGCCAACTGTCTCACATCTTCACCGCAACGACACACAGAAGTCCATAGGTATATCGATGTCAAGTGTAAGGCGCGCGCAACAAATAAAACAAACGAGCAAGGGGAACTGTATAGTCCGCTAATGGATCGCTCTACAAGCCGCCGATGATGAGACAGTAGGACGCGACGCGATGCGATGCGTCGCGAAGCGCGCCGGCCCAGCACGTAGAGCTACACACGCGGATAATGCGAACAACGCGAGAAAACGCTATGATATTGCATATACAACAATCATCTCTGACGATACCAATCACGACAGACGATAAAAATCGGTAGAAATCATTCCGGATGTCGATTGGAGGTATCGCGGGGTGACAATGAAGCATCGAAATAGGCGAAATGACGGAAGACGCCCATCGCGGGCGGATGGGCGTCGCTGTACATCAACAAGTGTACAGTACTTCAATGCAAAGCGGCTGTATAGATGTTCATGGTAGCTGACTGAGCATGCACGATCATTTCCGAACGGCGACAACACACGCGCTACGTATGGGAGTGCTCTCCAAAGTACACGCCTCCTCCCCCTACCTTCCAAGGCTGCCTTTCAGAAGCGATAAACACAATTTTAACTTCAAACTAATATTCACAGGTTTTTCAACGAATTCAAATAATATTTCTTGAGAACAGACTTCGGGGGAGAGGCGCGCACTTTGGAGAAACCCCGTACAATGTATGTTCAGGCGCGCGCATTAAAACAGACAACGCAAGAGCCAAATAATCCATCTCTATCCGTACATACCACGCCAATCGTTCGCCAGACAACTTTCAAGGCATGTTCTCAGGGGACGTAAGAGAGAGTGAGAGTGTGTATGTGTATGTTACAAAAATTGTACAGCGAGAATAGCTATCCGAATACGAAGCTAAAGTCTGCCGGGTATTAGCGCCTAGAGTTCTATGGTTCGCGACCGAGATTGCAAAAGTGGAGAGAGAGGTGACAAACTAAACAACGGTGACAAAAAGAAAGAGAACCGTACAGTTTACGTACATTGGGGGAAACGGGTCGTATTTTGCATGTGTTCGTGTGGCACGGACAGCTGAACGAAAATTCTAGAGACGAACGTACGCCCAACATGATTGGAATGGACCGACAATCTAGCTTCGACTAAGTCTCAGAGTTAACATACATAACAACATAAAGACAAACTTGCAATCAACGAACCGTTCGGACGGCGCGCCAGCCCCGACGTACCAACGCATACACTATGTTCATAGGGCAACAGACGAGACGAATTAACGAGGCACCATTGCTCCGTCGGAACGCGCGCAAACTCAACGACAGCGGGGGGAAAAGAACCGCCACTCTGGCATTCTGCCAAGACGATCCGCCGCATTCACACAATCGAGACAGTCATACGTCACTCATTCCAATCCCCACAAGTGCAAAAGAGCGCAACACTGCGCGCGTAACGAAAATAGCGAATATTGAGACGATGAGACAATAGAGAGAAGAAAAAGAGAGAGAAAGTTGAACAGAAGCCGGGAGCGGGGTGGGTGGGCGGCAACAAGTCGTACAATTTTTACATGATGCTGGTTTCGGGCGACGA
>NIUQ01005566.1:0-10452 GCA_002796945.1 Plectus sambesii
GGATCTCTTCGTTCTTCTTGCACGTCAACGAGTCCTCCAAGTAGAAGACCGTCTGCTTCCAGTGGGTGTAACGCGCGTCGGGACCTAAAATCATTCAAAGTCTGCTAGGCTTCCAAACGTTTAAAAAAACTTCAAATGCTTTATTTAGCGTATTACTGTATTACAGTTGCGATCCAGCACGGCGTCAAAATCTACTAACAATACTTGTGCGATGCTTCAAGGGTTTTTAACGTCCTAATTGTATCGTACTCCTAGTACTAATAATACTGATAATAAGGACAGTACTATTATTATTAAAAATAGGACTAATAATACTGACCGGTAGAGAAGCCGGTGCGCTTGTGGCATTTGGAGAACTCGACGGTGAAGAAGCTGACGAGAGCCTGGATGTAATCGTTGCGGCGCGCGATGAGAGTGAAATCGGCGGTCCACGACAGATCGTCCACAGTCACGGTGTACAAATCCACGTCCTGCAAATTAAACATTCCTATTCTGCACCACAATTCACTCTATATGCGTTATGAGCAACAATTACGCCGAAACGCAACAACTCCATACAATACACAAACAAGCGGCCATTGAAAAATACAAAAAATGCTGAAAACTAACCTTGATGCAGCAGTTGTTGGTGACAACCTGGTTGGGATCAACGACATCGACCAAGGGCTCGGTGATGGCGACGCGACGGATGCTGGACATGTTGAAGCCATAGACGTTGTCCCACCCTGCAAATAAGTCGATTATCCAGCTGCAATTAAGAGAAAGTAGCAGTGGTTCTTACAGTTGATCTTGTCGTCTTTGTACTGACGGTCCTCGATGGCGCACACGAACAACTGGGCGCGGTCGGGGAACAGGACACCTGTCTCCTTTCGCTGAAAACGAGCGCATCAGTTTTGCTTAAAGTTCGATATCATAAAAACATAAAATATAAAAGAGATACTAGTGGTCGACAAAATAGTGAAATCGCTCAAATTCATCAAACAAATCAATCAAATTAACCAACCAGCCACTTGTCGCGGGCGTAGATGACCGTGTTCAGCATGGACTCGTAGAAGAGGCAGTAACCCATCCATTCCGAGATGATCACGTCGACGTGCTCAATGCCATCCGGCAACGTCACAATGTCCTCAACCTTGCCGTGCACGATGGAGATGACTGCAAAGAGGGTGCATTTTTAACATGATCACTCAATTTTTTGGAGTATTCTCAACGCAAATGAGTGAGAAACGTCTCTCAAGACCCGATTATGGTCATAATTTGCCGATCAATAACAATAACTCGAATTAGATACCGTAACTGACAGTCATTTGCTATCATTATTAGAAGCCCGAGGAGACCAAAGGGGAACTTTAAATGATAAGCTAGACAATGGGTGGGTTTCACATCGCGTACTTTAGCTAGTCGTACTTTACGCAATGATGAAGAATAGGCCTTAAGTTCGACTTTAGCTAAAGTACGCGATATGAAACCGACCCAATAAACAATTTATATCAGTTGGAGGTGACTGTAGTTTCCCTTTTAAAATGCTCCATTCGGCATATCAATTTCTGTTTAAATTTCAATTGTAGCGCTGATTTTATTGATCTTCACTGCTTATTGACAATGAGACCAGACCAAAACAGCGCCTCTGATATCCCTCGTCGTTGCGCAGTTGTCGACTAAATGCAATAAAATGCAGCGTCGCTAACCCGGCTTGTGAACGAGGGGGTGATACTACTGATAATTACTAGCTTGATGGCAAGATGTACATATATGCAGTCCCCTTTTAAAACGCATTCCCATTAATACTCTAGTGCACCACAATGCATCTTCGTGCACAACACCCAAAACGACTCACTATGATCGAGTTTGTTCTCCTTGATGATTTTCATCGACTGCTCGGCGATGTTCGAGAATTCGATCTGAAAGGCCAACAAGATTAGCGCGAAGGCGTGAGGTCATTACACACCACCACACAAGACGCGTCATTCATAACCAAGCGGACGCGGACAAAGCCCAAAGAAAGCGCGGAAAGCGCCGCTAAAAGAGGCGCGGGGGAGGGGCGGTTGAATTGGGGATGCGTGCGGAAAGGGGACGTCGTAAAAATAGTCACAAAGCGCTGCTGAGTCAGGCTGTCCAGACGGCACTCGCGCCCATTTCTCACGCCTCACTTGCCAAGCTAACGGGGTTATCAGCCGCCGCGTCTTCGCTTTCTGTTCCTGCTTATCAGCCTTCAGTCGCGCCAACTGTGTTGCTAGCGGAACTTGTGTCGCAAGAAAAGTAAAAATCACTCTTTTCTTTCTGTGATTTTCATCTTCTATCATCAAATCACTCAACCAAAACGACCTATTCTTCCAGGCAAAGAAGGTATCTCGCAAATGGAGAGAATTACTCGGTCTTCTACGGCTATTCTCTGCCTTCAACTCCTGCTGCTTACTCTCCGGGTCGAGTGCCAATTTCGCATACCGCCGATTACAACGTCAGTCTTCGCGTCTACCGTCGAGTCGCCCGAGCCAGACTCGTACGGCGGACAAGAAGTGACCGTCAATAATGGGCAAGAATTCACAATTCAGATCCATCTCGATCAAGCGCCAACAGGTTGGTTGACACAAAGTTGTTTTATAGTCAAAAATTTATCGATCAATAACGAAAAATCTCGCCATACGTCGTAGTTGGCAAAGATCAGCTCGATTTTTGGTGCTCGAACATCTTTTACCGTTCATTTTTCAAGAATAACAGTTGTTTCTTAGTTTCTACATGTGTAAATTGATATAGAACAGGCGCTATCGACTTTATAAGCAGTTTGTCTTATTTGACAGAAGGTTTCTCAGAACTGATCAGGATAATTTGACTATAACTATCATCATTATATTTGCGGATTTGCCATTTTTCTTTATTTAGAAGATGACTACGACATGTTCTTGTCAGAGTGCTCAGCGAACGGCATTCCGTTCATGGACAACTATGGGTAAGTAGCGGCGATTCGCGACAAGGGACCATATTCAAAGAAAGCTACAGTTATCCCTGAATGTGGGAAAGATGACGCAAATTGTCATTAGCTGCCATAGCAAGCTGAATGCCAATGCGATCGCTTCAACATACAGTGAACTCATCATTACGCAGCCTCGTCATGCTTAGCTAACAATAAAAAATCCACTCTCAAAAGCAGAATCGAACCACGTTTCTCTTTCAAAAAAGACAAGTTTAGTTGCGAATGGATAAAAAGTGCCCGGCCCATATAAAATACAGGCTTGCGTGTGACCTACTCCTATCTGAAGCTTAAATGAATAGTCTTTCTTTCTCAATCTTTCATTGCATCATTGCATTTTCAACGTGTTCAGTTGCGCCATCAGAGCTCGGAATCAGATCTCTCCAGTAACAATGACGCGCGACATTTACGTCATACGAAAAGACGACGTCCGTCTGGCGCAGACGACTTACAAGAACGACAAGTTCACTTTCATCTATCTCAGGGCGAACGGCGGAGGTACGGGGGGCGGCTCGGTGCGAATCGTCTGTTCCGTCAAGTACGTCGTTTGCAAGGACACGATGACGTGCCAAAGGCAACCGGTAAGCTGGCAACAATTTGCTTTCTTATCACGTACTTAGGCATCCCGCTTAGCACGAATTAGGCTAAAATCTTTGAAAAAGCCCCTTCCGCGATATGAAATCGACCCCCACAAATGCCCCTATCCATTGCGTTCAAAATCAATCCTTCAGGGCTGCACCAACTACATGTCTTCCAACACAATTCCAAGCGTGCAAGCCGTCTCAGTCACGGCGTCGGTACGAATCGAACGTGGACCCAACGATGGGACACTCAACCCAACATATCCGCCACCGTACACTACGACTCCCTATCGCACAACGAACAATCCTACATTGGACAAGGCGGGAATCGCCTGGTGGCACATCGCGCTCATCTGCATCGTGGCGTTGCTGCTGTTCCTGGCGGTGATCGCGTTGCTGGTGGCGCTGTGCTGTCGCAAGAGCGCCGACGACTCAAAGACGCCGAGCCAGCCGGCGAGGAGCGCGCCCCATCGGCCCGACTCGCGAATCTACGAGGAGGTTTACGAGCAGAGGCATTACTATACGCCGTCGGAGAATGTATCGCACGCCACCTATGCGCCAACCAACGTCAGCGAAAGTCGGGTCGCCCTCGCCGCTTACAACAACAACAACCGTCACCACCGGCATCCCTGAGCCCCGCCGATGTGTCCGTCAGACATCTCACTCAGACTATCCATCCATCTTCACTTGCCAACAATTGTTTGACACGATAACGAATCCATTGTGCAGATTCATTCTCTTCTCATGCACTTGTTCAAGTTTCGTCAGCATTCCAGTCGCACGATTTTGTGAATAAAAGTGTTGTCTTAGACACTATGGCTCCGAGAACATCTAATCTAATGAATCAATCTAATGAAGCGCAGGAGCAACATTATTTAATTAGTTTTAACAATCAAAAAAATTATTGGATACGCTGAGCTCTTTGACACGCTTAGTTGATCTCGAAAGACGCTGTTTCAGTAATCGCGCTCATCTTTCCTAAGCCTACGAGGTCACAAATAATATCATTTGCATGAGGAACGACGAATTAGACTACTCTCTAAATGTTCTGAGAACACATGCTCAATCGATGAAAATCGAGAGAATTCGAGTATATAAGCCACAAACAGTTGCCAGACCGGATGCAACTATCCATCTTGTGACACGTGTCCGCATATATCAAAACATAATTCCTACCCCCACGCGCAAACCTAGACTACAAGCGCGCGGCGGAGTAAAAAGCGCTTCAATTGCGTCTCCCACCATTCACAAGCACGCTTCGACGCAGAAAGGGGTAAAAACGGGGGTGCGACAAGGACGATTCATCGCCCAACCCGGCGGCCAGGGCGACCGACGGAGGCAGAACTCATCTCATATTCTCACAAAATGCTACGTCTCGATGCGGCGGCGGTGTTGGTAGCGGCGATTTCTGTCCTTTTCGCCCAACTAGCACTTTTCTCTACAGTCGGCGCTCAGAATCAGATTTACATCGACCCTTTGATGATCCGTCTACTCGTCCATCAAAACTTTCTCAACCTCACTTCGGTCACCCATGGTCCGCTCGCCTATCAAGCGTTGGAGGGCGCTCCATTGACTGTTGAAATTTTCATGTCTGGGGCATATACTTCCAACTATGACTACATGATCGAAGGCTGCCTCGCCAACGGCTATCCGTTCATTAACCATCGCGGGTAAGACAGCGAATAAAGAACGGTAATGTTCCATTGATTGAGTAGAAACAAACAAAAAACTGCTAAATTAACTAAGAAGAAATAAACACTGAATATTTCGTTTCAGCTGTATGCAATGCGACGCAATCTTTGTGAGGCAAATCGAAACGCCGCAATATTGGCAAGATGGTCGCGATAAAAGAACACTCATCCACTTGCTCGCCTACCAGCCGCTCGACACCAACACCATCAACATTGAATGCTCTCTGCTGTTGGCGCCATGTTGCGGCTGCACTCAGGTAAATTGAAAATAAGTCCTTCCTTCCGAATGTGTGTCCTACAATTCCGGTTCAGAGTCACGATTTTTATTCCATTTTAAAAATCATTATTTCTCTGAGCTTAGGCATCCCTTTTCTTTCATCTTCTACCCAACCTCTGATCGCATATTTTAGCGGGAAGATTCAAACCGAGAAACAGCGTTGCCAGCAACGCTATAAAAATACTCTGTAACTCTTCCCTCAAAAACGAACGATCAAGCCTTATACTTCTCATTTAGAATGCCTGCGAGCGCGGCGTGAAGCCGGGTGTAGACACTCCGAGCAACTACCAGCGATTCGTAAAGAGCGTTCAGCTACAGTTGTTGAACGGTGCAGTCGGTGTGTCAGAGGGCACGGCAACGTGGTGGTGTGCTGAGATATACGGTAAATACTTCCTCCATAGCTTGTCATGAATCAGAAAATGTCCCTTCAGAACTGTCCTGGTGGCTCATTCTAATCATCACGCTTCTCGCCGTATTACTCATTGTCGCCTTAGTCCTACTCATCTGCTGCTGTTTGGGGCGCCGTCGACGAAGAAATGTGCAACCAATGATCAGCAAGCTGCACTTGGAAACCGACCACTATCGAACGCCGTCTGAGAGCCTGAGTCAGTATACGAATGTCGAACGACACGTCAGTCGGTCCAACATCGCTCACATTGCTACCAATACATAGTCAGTGCGATTACTTCATGTCATGCCATTTGATACATGTGCAATAAACACGGTGATGTCAACAACAATCATTCCCTTCACTCAATCCCATTCATTCATTGAAGTCTTTTACTTTATTCATCCACCTCCCAGTACTTAAAATCGATCCTCTAGAGACCAATTTACCCTTGATTTCAGGCAGGAAAATCATAAACTAATACTTTCCTCTAATCTGGGATTGGGGCTCAGCAGTCGCAGACATTCCTCAACGTTCTTAAGGCGTCGAATATAAAAGGATGCGTATTTTGGTGGTGCAAAAGTGATAGAATTGATAATGCATTCTCGCTAATCGAATGAAAAGCTCCACGCATACTTCTGGAACTTTCCAATTACACGGTCTCGCATCTCCAATCGTAACATTTATAATCAATTTCGTCATCTTTGCATCCTATTCGAACACAAGTATGACAAAACTGAATGCAAAGTTGACGAATAATAATACAAGATGGCGCATTAAGGCAAAAGAGAGTATATATTCGACGCCTTAGCAGATTTATAAAAGTGCTTTAGAAAAAGTAAAACTTACACCAATGACTTTCTTGGCGCCAGCCTTGGCGGCGAACATGGAGAGGATGCCGGTACCCGAGCCGACGTCGAGCACGACCTTCCCCTTGAACAAGTGCTTGTTGTGGTAGATGGCGTTGCGGTACGTCAGTGTTCGCACCTCGTCCTTCAGCATCTCCTGAAATATCAAGGAAACTTAATTCTCACTCAAAATTAAACATTATCTATTCTTCCCATTTTATAGTAATTAAGGCAGGAGTCAGAAAAGTAAACATTTTGCAAGCCCCGTGTGCAAATTTAGTATTTAATAATACCTGGATAAGCGCAGAAACCGCAAAATGTACAAGCCGGAGAGTGCACAAAATTCTCCTACCGGGTCAATTTATTTTTAAACGGTTCGCATTGTATACAGAATGTAAAAGTGACGAATTATTGATTAAGGATAACACATTATATATTATAAAATGCTTTATCATAATTAACCGCTTTGCATTCCATTTTAAAAACGTCCCAGTTTACTTTTCGATTTTCGAGTGTAGCGCTGATTTTATTGATCATCACTGCTTATTGACAATGAGACCAGACCAAAACAGCGCCTCTGGTATCCCTCGTCGTTGCGCAGTCTTCGACTAATTGCAATAAAATGCAGCGTCGCTGACCCGGCTTGTGAGCGAGGGGGTATTACTACTGATGGCTGCTAAGCTGAGGCGGCTAGAGTAATTCATTCGAATTACTTGACGGAATAAATGCTCTTTTCCTAATTTCCAAAACTCCTATCCAGCTTACTCCATAGGAACAGCCTGCAGATTGTTTATAGCTGTACGTGATTAGCTGGCTAAGAATTTTATCTATTTCTATGGCAATTAGCTGACTGCTAAGGAGGCTAATCCTATCAAATAACAACCTACGGAACATTTCTCAAATTTCCTTCTCCGAACATTGGACCGAGAAGTAAACACATGAATTCTCAAACCAACTCTAACTTTCATATACAGTCATTCCGAAAAAAACATACAATTAGAAAGCAACAAACAATAGAAAGAGTTTTACGAACCTCGTGAATGCCAAAGTGGGCATAGGAATCGAAGTAGTAGTCCTTGCTGGTCATTTCAGAGTAGGCGGCGCGATCCGCCTTCGGATCGTCACCGGGACCCTTGAGGATGGCTCCATTCTCTAGCGTCTTTGTCGTCGCCGGGCCTGCATCGGCACCGTTCGCCGTCACTGTACTATTCACGTCGTTCATATTCACCATACTCTTCTTTACCGACTAGCCCAATATCTTCACCGGATCGGGATACAAGCTCAACTATGAGAGCAAATACTCTCGCGTCCTGAATAAAGCAGCTTTAAACATTCACGTTATTAAGATATCGCGCGGAAATTTTAAATCGACGACTAATATTGGCGAAAACAATTTTAATTAGAAATTGGCCTACTTTGTGAGGTAATTACGGAAAAGCTCAGCGGAATAATAGCTAATGAGAACGTGATCTCACATTCGAAATTCTTCACACAATTCACGTAGCTACGAAAAATGCGTATTTTTGAAGTAAAATTCTTCGTTTCTGAATTTAAAAAATGTGAAAATTTTGGACCTCAGACGAATTCTAGACACTATTAGCCCTCAACTGATTTATTTAAGCGGCAGTGTCAAAAAAATGCAGCCAGTCAATAATTTTGAAATGAAATGCAAAATGATCCGATAAAACAGCAATTAAAGCCAAAAATGTGCTTCTTAATTATTTAAAAATCAGCTTATGAACATTTAAGCGCAAAATTTTAATAGAAAAAGTGAATTCTGGAATAGCGTTCGAAAACTTCCGAAAAACATGGGGCGCGCGCGCAATGCCTTCGTCGCACTTTACCTAATCCCTGAATAACGAAAATTTGAACAAATAGTCAAAACAATCTGAACAAAACGATATAAAAATCTAAGAAATTTGCATAGTATGTTATAAAAGGTAATAATTCACAGGACTGTAGTAAAGATTTTCACTAAAAATGCCCGCTGGTTTATTAAATTGATTAAAACCATGTTTGGATTACGGTATAGTTCGTTGACCGCGCTGCGTACGTGCTCAACACGTTTAATGACACCAAAATTCCTTTCGCGGTGCCGTGAAACAAACGACGCCCTGATTTGGTCGTGTAGTGTCGTAGTCTTTTGATCTCTATTGAACAATTGGATAGCGAATAGAGAAGATATCTGTTACCGAATGAGTTTCTCTCCTTATTTGTTAGCAATCTGTTGAGCGATTCCCTGGATGCATGTAAAGTAGAACATTTGAATACCCATCGTACTATTGTCTGTGAAGCTCTGCGCGTATTTCCTGCATTTTGCGCGAAGAAGATCTTCTGATTCTTTCACAATCGTCCATTCTAGGCCGTTATTATTAGAAAGAGAATCCAACCAGATAGAAGAATGAACACGTGTCGACGCGTTTCGGTGTTCTTGTCGTTCGTGGCGTTTTGCGCCGCAGTAGCGATGATTGGCACGGCGCTGGCGACGGAGAGCTGGGTCCAAGCCACACCCGTCTTCGAGGAACAGAACACCACGGGCAATTCGGTCCACGCCGGCTTGTTCTGGGGCGTCCGACGACTCAATTACGGTCTCGGCGTTCGCGAAAATAGATTCAGTGGTAAGAAATTTTCTGGTTATCACTTTGCTTCTTGGCTATTATACAATGTTAAAGCACCGTAATCTGAAGCTTTGCTTGTGAGGCGGCCCATCTGCCTTAGCTTTGCTTAAATGTGTGATCAAATTGGAAAAGTTAAATGAAATTCGAGTTTTTAATTTTTCTTAAAAACTACTGCTTTCTATTGCACACGATTTTGACTGTAAATTGACCATTGTGCATCGGTTTATAGAGTTGTATATCTATTGCACTAGGAAGCAGCAATGCAGCCATCAACGTTGCAGAATCCTTTCGATCCTACATCGTTGACCATTCCTTATCGACGCATTAAACTGGGGCAGTCTTTCAAAGAATTCCAACTCTGAACCCATTCTAGAGGTCATCTCGATAACCTCCAGCAATAACATTATCAGTAGATTTCTTATCGCCCGTCCTATTTACAAATGCGGTCAATAAATATTTCCACTCTTTTTTGTGCGATTTGTAATTCCAACAATTCTACAGTAAGCATTTTTCAGTTTTTGATGAGCTGAACAAAGGCGTCAGTTTCATGACAAAGAGCATCTGGGTGTGCATCGTGGTGTTCGCGGCGTTGTCGCTGCTGTGGACGACTGTGGGGATCGTCTTCTCACTGGTCAACACCGTCATTAAACCCATCGAGACAATCGCCGGACCAATCGGCATTTACCTATGGAGCGGCCTTGCCTGTACGTGGCTGTCGTTTTTAGAACACAATTCTTCGTTTTCATTCGCTCGCATATTCAAGTGTCACCGCGCTCGCTTAAAGAGCTGATTAGAGCTAACGTGAATAGTTGTACTATTCTCCAGCAATTATCAAGAATGCATAACACATCCCTTTATACGTTCTTGATAATTGTTTGAAGCAGAAGGTGATTTTATCACGTTAACTCTAATCAGTCCTTATTACTCAGGTGCAGTACAGCCGTTCTTTGCGTTTCCTTTATCACTTAACGAGCGTTTACTGCGCACGCGTAGTCGGACAGACTAAATCAGAGCAACCAGCAACTTATTCAGAACGCTTCATCGGTCAGTAGGAAGATTTATTCTGGGATGATGAAGGCAT
>NIUQ01005567.1:0-10544 GCA_002796945.1 Plectus sambesii
GCAAAATGTGTTCGGATTTTGCTGAAATTAGGTATGCTAGGGTGCTTTAGGGTAGAACCTCCGAAAATGATGTTGGATTTTTTTACAAAAGTTTTCGCTTCGAGATACGGCGGGAAATTCAAATTTGCTTGCTGAAAACGCAGAACTTGTTGAAATCATTATTTTCGTACACCAATCGATTGGGAATGTTGAGATGAATCTAAATATGTGCTCAGATTAAAAATTTGTGCAGAACCTAAAAAGTTATGCAGGAGAGAAAAGTTGAATTTTCAAACTTTTTAGTTTTTTGATTTTTTCGGTAAGATCTTGGTCACAATTCAAAAAATTGGTGTACCCCAGGGGTGTAGCCCTAATGCAGGGCTATCCAACGGTGTCATGAAAATGGGTAAACTCGTGCATGTGCTGAATGAAGTTTGAGCCCGAACGTGATGGGTGCCAAATTTACCGAAGAAATGGCTATGAGAAAATGTGGCAGAACGTGACTAAAATCATTATTTCTATATATCGATCGATTTGAAATGATGAGAGGAATCTAGATGCTTTTTCAATTTAAAAATCGGTGCAGAATCCGAAAAGTTACGCTGAAAACAAAATATCGCGTTTTTTGCTTTTTTCAGCTTTTTTAACTTTCTGGTTTTTTGATTTTTTCGGTAAGATCTTGGTCACAATTCAAAAAATTGATGTACCCTGGGGTTGTAGCCCTGATGCTGGGCTATCCAACGGTATCATGAAAATGGGCAAAGTCGTGCATGTGCTGAACAAATTGAGCCCGAAGGTGGTGTACCCCTTGTTTACCGTGTTGAGCATAGAGCGAATCGGCATAGCCCGTATGACAAATAACTCTGGTAGTTTGCAACTAAATTCAATGCAGGTTTCGGCATCTTGTAGAGCTCTCATTAACTTAGATTTCCTGTTTTTAATCATAAAAATCCGATCACAATTACTCACTGGACGAACTTTCTACGGAGAGTCACAATTTCGGTCTTTTTCGCGTTCCTTGCACGTTTCTCACACAATTTGGTCGGCGTATCGTTAAAAATGCGCGAGAAACGCACGACGATGTGAAAATTGTGACTCTCCGTAGAAAGTTCGTCCAGTGAGTAATTGTGATCGGATTTTTATGATTAAAAACAGGAAATCTAAGTTAATAAGAGCTCTACAAGATGCTGAAATCCGCATTGCATTTAGTTGAAAACTACCAGAGCTATTTGTCATACGCGCTATGCCGATTCGCTCTACGCTCAACATGGTAAATTTGGCACCCATCACGTTCGGGCTCAATTTGCGTTCTCTGTATGCGTGAGTTTGCCCATTTTCATGATGCGGTTGGATAGCCCTGCATTAGGGCTACAATCCCAGGGTACAGCAACTTCTCGTGTAGTGAACAAGTTTTGACCGAAAAATTCAAAAAACTAAAAAGTTTTAAAATTCAACTTTTCTCTCTTGCATAACTTTTTAGGTTTTGCACCAAGTTTTAATCTGAGCACATATTCAGATTCAGTTCATCATTTCCAATCGANTACAATCCCAGGGTACAGCAACTTCTCGTGTAGTGAACAAGTTTTGACCGAAAAATTCAAAAAACTAAAAAGTTTTAAAATTCAACTTTTCTCTCTTGCATAACTTTTTAGGTTTTGCACCAAGTTTTAATCTGAGCACATATTCAGATTCAGTTCATCATTTCCAATCGATTGATATATAAAAATAATGATTTCGACAAGTTCTGCGTATTCAGCAAACAAATTTAAAATTCCCGCCTTATCTCGAAACGAAAACTTTTGTAAAAAAATCCGACATTATTTTCGGAAGTTTCACCCTAAAGCACCCAAGCATTCCAAATTTCAGCAAATTCCGAACACTTTTTGCTCATTGTGCCAAGACAAACTCGGTGCTTAGAAAAAGCGGATCTTAATCATTCCAGCCACCTAATGTCCCCTCTAAACATCAGCGTCATTCGTTGTAATGGTCGAGGTAAAAAATTAGATTGCGCGTTTAAGGAGGGAAGCGGCTGGAATTGCTTTAGTTATTCACTAATGACACTGCGACACAATACACTAAAAAGATGTAGAATATCACTTTACAGTTGCTCTCAACTCACTTTGCCCATCACTTAATCATACATGGTGCAAAGAATGATCACTAGTTGTTGTGTGATGGTCATTCTCCGAGGCTACAGTTGCAAGCTGGCAATGCTCGGTCGTGGCCCGTGAGTAATCGTCACTTTCGGACTGCCAACTTTAAAATTGGAGAAAAATCTGTCACGAATCTTCCTGCAAACCATTTAATCAAGACTATTCACCTAATTGAAAGCTTACTTGTTGAAAATCAAGAATATGTATGGATTCATGCCGCACCACACGATCCAAAGAAGATTCATCACCAAGAAGACATATTTGTTTTTGGGCAGAAAGTTCGGCTCGATGAACTTCCAAACGAACGATGCCAACGCCGTGTAGCCGCAAATGATGGACACTTGGATAGTGAGCTTGATACCCAAGGTTCTGTTATAAGATGAATGAGCGACCGTTGAAGTCTGGAAAAAGAATGTTGTAGGTGTACTATGGATTAACTCCACCGGCTCAGTTTCGTTCAACCGAATGTTGTACAAGTTGCCAAAACTGTTGGAAAACTTTTCGCTTCCCCTTCATTTTGATGTAATAAGAATGACTGTCGAATAGTGCAAAAAGGATTTGCAGTCAAAGTATATTTAAAGAAAGATAATAATGAAAACATGAAAGGCGCTGACTAGCAATAGTCGCGTAGAAACGAATAGGTTGAGTCATTCTTAGCATTAAATAGTTGATTTACAGACACCTGATTAACTCAGACGTTGCAGGGGAAAACTGCGAACTCTCTTGAATGAAGGATGCACCCTAAAAACCGTGAAGCCCGTTTTCGGGTCCATACGGTATTCACAGAACACAGGAAGGTTCATCTTACGTGTTTGTGTAGCCACTCCATCAATTTTGTCCCATGCAATGGAGGTATGAATACGTACTCAGCTTATATATTAAGATAAATAATTAGCTGGAGGGGACGAGGTAAATATAGAAACACACAAGCTGAATAACTCAAGTGTTATCACCTGCCGTTGGAGTTTATAAATATGCCAGATGATGATGACGTAGAACGTGGCCGATAAGAATACTTCGACTAGCGCCAGCCAATCTTCAAACGTTTTCATGTATTGACTGCTCGGCGCTGACACGTAATCGTAATCCCAGCAATATTCACTAGGTTTATAAATGAAGCTCACATATTTGGTTAGAAAGAGCGCAATTATGCAAGGGGGCGGCAGCCAACATAGCAGAAGATATATCTAAAACATTTTCAAATCGTGATGCACTCGATGTTTCTAAATCTTGTTGAAATACTAACGTTGGTGGCTCGGTGATTGAACAGCAGATTGCTTCGGGAAGCGAAAACTGTCTCGACGAATCGGTTGTAGGCCAGTAGCACCATCAACATTCCCATCGAGTACCAAAAGCCGCTTGTTATAGCGCCGCAAATCTGTAAATTTTGAAACAGTTATTCCCTTTTTTCGATTAGCAATGAACCAATTAAGCTGCAATTAAATTTTTTTACTGTTTCAGCAAGGATAGCAGGAGAACTGAATTGTGAAAAAATTCAAATTTACGAAAATTAATTTTTGAATTTTAGTCGCCTTTCACAGCGCTCCATTACCGTACTTTATTGCAAACATCGCCACCGGTCCATTTGAAGAATGTGAAAACACCAGAAATGGCATGAAATATCAGCTGCATGATTTCGACCACTCCGGCGTGGAGCATAATTCTGTAGGCCGGTATTTTCTGAAACTCTGCTTCCGTAGTGATTGTCTGAAATCGTGTACATTGCGCAATCGAGTGATGAGAACGTTAGAAAGTCCGCATTAGAGAAACTCTCTAGCGCCTGCGCAAGTGTGAGCGTTTTTAGCCGAGTATGCGCAAAAATTTTATGAAACATAATAATTGACTTTATAATTCAGAAATTCAGTTGACTTAAAAGCGGAATGTATGCCATTTTCCGACTTTCAAGATGCTTTTTCCCTGCTAGTACCACACGAGATTTGACGTCTCCAAGTGACCTTAGACTACGCCGTCAAATCGTTGAGTTTTCTGCTGGATTGGAAGTGAATGTCACCTTACCGTGAGCACATTAATGTATACTCCAATGCAGACTGTAGATATGAAGAAGATGCCGCAGCCGATGATCCTATCTTCGATCTGAACATATTGTTGCTCAGCAGCAGTAGAATTGCGCATGATATGCAGCAGCATGTAGCAAAAAATTCGTCGAGCAGAACAAAGTTCTGATTGACACCGCCTCGCAGCACTTGTGTATGGTAATGGAACTTCTGTTCATTACGGACACTATTAATCGGCAAGCGCGCTATTTATCGTTTCAAGCGCGATTAAATTAAATCGAGACTTTTGCCCTCTGGCTTGATAGCGACATTATACTGATGAATGTATAGGATCATTAGATGAAGTGGAGCAATAGCGTGGGCTGGTTAAGTGAGACTTGAGTTATCGAATACGATCGAGTATCTGATGCGTCATCCCCTTGTACTTAATATACTTCTCGAGTTGACGTGGACGTTACATGCACTCTTTCCAATAAGACATCCCTTCTTTCAACTTTGCTCCCATGCATGTATAAATTATTCACTGAAAGTTGTGATGAAATGTACTGTCAGTTCTCTAGAGCAATGTTTACAACTACTTTCTTAAATCAGCGAGTATGGCCTTAACTCCAGCTGAAAATTGCACTGAGAACACGAGTGAGGGTGGCCATGACAAGAGGCGACGGAGGCCGCAGCGACGACGACGACCACGGAACGTATAATAGGGTGCTTCCGGCGCGTCGTCGTCGGCCTGACACGACGCTGCATCGCCGGGCGCCGATCACTCGAAAGTCGGGTCGTCGACAGCAGTCAGAATAAGGGAGATCAGCGCCCTCGATTGCCCTAGTGGCGGAAAGTCAGACGCTACCACTACCACCACTGAAGTAGAGTGAAGTGAAGAGAGTTGTTGTCCCCGGAAAGCCCTGCCTCGTTCGGTTGGCCTACCAAGTCCCCCTAACCGTCGCGACTACCAGGGCGTATCTCGTCACCCCTCACTTTGTCNGAGTTGTTGTCCCCGGAAAGCCCTGCCTCGTTCGGTTGGCCTACCAAGTCCCCCTAACCGTCGCGACTACCAGGGCGTATCTCGTCACCCCTCACTTTTTCGTCCACATTCGAAAGTGTCTGACGATACATTGTTGCGTTTTACTTCGCTGTGCTGCTGGACACAGTAGGTCACTTCTTCGCAGCGCATCTTCTCGCACACGTTGCGCATGTCTAATCATTTGGCTTCCTCCCCCGTAGTCTTTTTCGTTGTTGCTCTTTGTAATTATAATGTATAGTTCAATTTATGCAACGGCAGTCGAATATCAACAGTTTGCTGCTGTGGCAATTTGTGACTATTTCAGTGACAACTGACCACCAGCCGAATCCGGTCCTATTGTCAGCTGTCACCGCCGTGCCTCAAAATTGTCCATCACATCTCCGAACATTTGAAAGTCATCAATGAGCGACTTGGCGCAATATTTTGTTGATATGGAGAAATGTGACCAATCGTCGAGTGGCAATTTCGTGTCGACCACTACAAATCGCCAGTCGCCGTATTAATATTCTACTGAGAGACAAGTGACCCAATCGGCTCACCTACTCTGCTGCTCACGTGTGGCGGGCGTCCTCTCTGCTGAGTACGCCGGTGCGCCATATTGCGCGATATTCGACCGTCGACGGGCCACCGAGGGACTAATTTCCGATGAACAAGCGCGGCGCGACGTACTCCATCCGGTCAAACTGTTCACACGACGGAACCGGTCTTGGGCACGGCGCGTATAACAATCCGCTCGCCTGACCGCCTGCACGCCATTCGCTGGCCATGAGCGTGACGAATGCGACGAGCTACTGACTGACTGGCTACCGTGTTCGGTATTGCTGTCCGTTGTGGACATTGGAATAGAACGGAATTGGCAAGCATCGATCTCTTTGAACCGCTGCTCTTATGCATTCAGACGTCCAGTGGCAAATATCTCTCCGTCGAACGCGTGCTGCTTCCATGGGTGGATTTGCTATTCGTCGCTCTTCCCTAATTTTATTCTTCACTGCGACCTCTCTGGTAAGTCTACGAAATTGTTTGAATACTGGAACATTGAGAATGTTGGATATAGGAGTATTTCTTATTGCCGCTTGAGAGATAGAATCAGGGTAAGCGCAAAGCTAGAATTGACGAGCTATGGCGGAAATCGCGCGATCGGGGTTTCGAAATCTAATAGGGGAAATCAATACAAATCCATGGGAATCTATGAAAATCATCATAAAATCGGGGCTTTTTTCTTCCTGACCATCGTCTTAACTTCAGTCTGTCGTAGGGAGATTACTCAAAGGCGCCATAGACTGCTTTAAGTGTGAGTACTTTATTAGCCTAGCGATTCACCTTGTTCGGCCATAGCGTTATCCATCTCTAAGCTCACGATTTACAGTATATGATATATCTGAACAAAGGTCGTCTTCTATCCCGTCGAAACCGGATCAGTAGTGCGAAGGTTGCGGAGAGAGTTGCTGATTGCCATAATCGCCCATTTGCCCTGACTTTGTTGGAAAGGAACGGTGCGCCAACCCAAATCCATTGTCCACTTCCCAGTCCGCTGCCTGTTCTGTACTCGGCCCTTGTTGCAAGCACAATATCTCACTGACTGACCAACTAGTTTTTCTGGCCGTCAAGTCTCTTCTCAGCGCCAATACCACTCTGTCGTTGACACTTTAACTCGTAATCATAAATCATGTTGCGAGACTACGAGCCGAGTTGAGGCACTTTTGCAGTCAAAAACCACGACGGTGCTTCAATGTGTTCGAGAGCAAACAGGACTGAGTACGGGCGACGTTTTTGCGATGGAACAAGAAGGGCTAGCTTAAGTTGATTAGAAGAATAACGTAAAGTTCAATGCAGTTCAGCGCTCGGCTATGGCTCATATAAATGGACTCAATAGACGCTAGCAGAAAGGAAGAGGATATTTGTTTATGAGCTCGTTTCTTGTCAACAGTTGTCGTTGACGAATTCATAATGCAACCGACTCAGCAACTCCTCAAAAGAGTCCTTCAAATACGGCCCGCGGGAAGATAAGATGTACTGTAGACATAAAAAATAGCAGATGGCAGAGCATATGACGCGGCTTCGACAATTCCGTAATAGCAGCGTTCGTTTTTATGGTTTTTTTAAAATTTATCAAGCGTTCGTCGAAGAAAACAGATGTGCGTATAAGAAAGTGAGGTCGTCAGAGACCAGTGGGAAAAGGAAATCGAATAGATCAGCAGGTGGCATCATCCGTGACTTGGGACTGGCTGAGCGCACACAGCACTCGAGAGTGAAGGTCGTTTTTGGGTACATTGTGATTCTTAGTCGAGACGAACGTCGCGTGGCGGAAAGACGATCGCCAAAGGCAGTCGGCGGCGACACCCGGGCAGCATCTGGTGGGAGGGCACCGGAATATCGCAGTTACCTCTCGCCGAGGTCATCTCAGTTCCGCCGCATGCATTTTATCTATTGAAATTCTCGGCGAACATCCGCGTACCATCTGGGTGGGCGGCAGAGGAAGTGATAAATGAGTGAGAGACTTGCTGGCCTCCACCGGCGCGCAGTTCAATAAAACGCAGTAAGACGCAGTGAGGCGCAATTTGCGATAGTGTGAGCTTTATTATTATTGGACGTGTGTGTAGATGAAAATAACTGGTTTTAATTGTTGACACGCCCAACCGTTCTTTTTTGGTTGGCTTACAACGGAAACAGTCTCTCAAAAAAAAGTGATCGAAGGACGTATTGTTTGACCTGTTTGCCAGGAACATGAGTCATGCAGCATATTTGGATGCCTGAGCATATTGTTTTACCGTGAATGCCAGAGTGATTGTCATCTCTCAAATTTTAGGTCACCGTATGCCGAGCGCAAGATTTTTCGCCGCATGGTAAGCATTTATCGTCGTAACGAGATACGCCACATAATAAACTACACGGAGTATTGCATAACCATTACGCATAAATCAAGATAGGCATTGCTGAAACGAACGGTTTCTGCACTTAAATCAATGCCATATTAATCATTTCACTGCAATACTGCAAAATGAATCGAGACACAATGTAATCTGTTCATTTTTCAATCAATTAGAAACAAAATTTTAATAAAATAATAATCGATTGAGGCAATGTAAATTGCAAATGATGAGTGAATTAATGAAATGGGATAAAAAACATTATTTTAGTGCAAACGAAATGCATCGACGGTCGAATGCTGGCAACGGTGCGGACAGCGGGGCCTTTTCGCGGCATCATATACGCTTCTGAGAGGCAGTCGGAGTGTCGCGCCTTAGGCAAGGGCGCAAAAGAAACACTTATCGACATTCCACTAACCGACTTTGACCGTTGCAATGTACACTACGATCCCGTAAGTGAAACGACTTTCTCAACTGACAGTTTTAGTTTAAGTGCTTGTTTGCAAGCGATGACTCGCTTCGGTTGTGTAGGGTTGATCTGATATGGCGACAGTACAAGCTGTATTCTCCCCAAGAAGTTCAGGGGCCCATTTGACTAAACAATGTAAATGTGAACTGTAAAACATGTCTATACTGTCATCACTCATGTATAATGATAACACCTCTTAAGGCCAGCGAATATTTCCAACTTCCAAGATTAGAAAGTGTGCGTTTAAAGTCCACATTGAAGCAGCGCTGCTGATCTTAAGATATTGAAGACGGTGTACGCAGAAACAGCGAGCTTTGAAAACTCTGAGTGAAGGGCACAAGTCTCATTCACCTCGAGATCTGTCAATATGTCCCCGACGTTAGAGCCTTAATTGAAAGGGAGAGATTACATACGAGAGACCTAAATCGAAAATACTTTATAAGAATAACGTTGGACTCTAAATTACTATTTCCCAATATGAAATAAAGTTGCGGTATATATCTCTTGCATGAAACTATAATTTTACAAGTTTAGCACTGCAGTCGCAATTTTTTCCAAATGTAATGCTGTGCGTGAATTTACAAACTCCTGCCGCTCGTCCATGTCTGACAATCGAATTTGAGCCTATGCAGAATGGAATTTATTAAGCATATCGTCGCGTATTCATCACTGACTACCGACAGTGGTTTTATTCGTCCTTGACTTACGTTCCCTAGGAACTGCAGCAATATCGCATCGAACTGAACCTTCAATGCCATATACTTGAAATAGTTTTCACCTACATAAGTTACACAATCCTTTTCAGGCTACAGAGGAGTATTCCGTTACTCTCAATGTTCACGAACATCCAATCATCATTCTACAGCAGGACCGAGTGTTCAATCTGTCTTGCTCGCGATCAGGCCCCGAATCTAACAACAACAGCAACCCATTCAACACCATTAAGTATGTCATCACTTTTATTACATTATTTCTCGTTAATTCACTAGTCTTGACGCAGGGTATGCGTGAATGGACCGATCAAAATGCAAACAAGTCGAGATTTAAAGTTTATCAAAGCATAATACATTTACCGTAATTTCTGCTTGCAGACATTATAACGGCTTTTAGTCCTATTGTGATCGTAACGTTAGCGACCCAGTGCATAGACAGAATTCTTCAAGTAGACTCACATTCATTGCTAATTTAGCGAACCGCGGCAGTTGCAAATGGGCGTGTACCGACAAGACGCCAAGATCCACCACGTCTTATTTGGCAATCCTTACACAATGCGGATCGAGTCGAACGGCCGCGAGGATTTTACGGTGACAAGCTGTTTCGGCTTCGCGGGCCAAAACGACAGTCTCCGTCTGACGGACTCGAACGGCTGCTCGACCGACATGGCGCTGATCAGCAACTTCCTCTACGACCCCAATGCTCATGCGGCGCAAGCCAACCTCTACTCCATGTTCAAGTTTCCCGAGCACGACATGATCCATCTGCAGTGTTCAGTGGAAATTTGCAGCGGAGCTTGTCCTAGGGTGAGCGTGCTTCTGACATCAAAGTTCTCGCCTAAGCCTGCAAACTATGAACAGGAACGCTAGGAGTTGGAAAGAATCATTTATTTCGCCCCGTCGAGAGCCCCATGATGAGGCAGTTTGAAGGCTACTTTAGTAACTATGCGCCAAGCAGTCTATCTCACCTGCAGTAATGCAATATTATTCGTACTCGCGCATTTTATGCCAAATGCAATAAGAGTTCGCAAAAAACGATCACATGTCCCTAATATTTTATTCGATCAACAACCGTAATGTTGAATATACCTTTGATTTGATCTGCAAATATCCTGTTTAGAACAATAATGGAAAGGCGGAAGAATTCTCTTGATTCGTACGACGCTAAAATCTCCCTCTTTTCTATAGTTCTACCCTTCTTTGTGCTTCTCCTATCATAAATAGTCATTTTGCAGATAGACTGCGAGCGAAGAAGAGACGATCCGTTCCCCAACAATGTCCGAAATCCATTCCCAGCAAAGCAAAAGAAGCGTCGTTTTACATCGAC